>JAMOLF010000057.1:0-22370 GCA_025267735.1 Mactra quadrangularis
CCCAAATCAAAAAACTGTCCTACTAATTTTTGATTACCTAATAATGAAGCATAATATATTGGTGTAATACCATAGATATCTTCTGTATTGATAATTCCTGGAGATGCACCATTTACAACTTTTATTACATTTATATTATCTTGCCAAACAGCGTTATGAATTATTGTTCGTCCTAGATTATCTGCAATTTTATAATCAAATCGTACAACATCAGTTAATATCTTAAATAACTTGATACTACACTTTGTTGAGACAACTTTATGAAGGATTGTCCAACCTAATGAATCTTTAAAGTCTTTATCAACTTTTCTACTTATTAAACTGCTTATATTGTTTTGAAAATTTTTACAAATAGAAGGTGTATCTTTATTATTTTCAAATACTCGTAAAACATAGGCGAAGAAAATATTATGTTTTTGTTTATTTAATTGATGTAAATTAATTGCGTATTTTGTATATAAACTAAATAAAGCAAAATTATCATTCATCAGAGGTTTAAAAAATAAAGGATCCCCTACTGAGTCTAAAATCTCCAAAATAAACTCTTTGCCTTTTTCCACTTTTTCATTATCAAGTAGTAACTGTACTACATTTATATACAATGCATCTTCATCAAATAATGGTATTAAAGTTTTATCTTCTAATTCTAAATTTTTCTCTTTATGCAAAATAAGATTAGTTAATACACCAAAAATAGTTTGACCTTTTTTATTCTTTAATTTAGGGTCAATATGATGAGACAGTAATAATTCAATAATTAAAGAATATTCCATTCCTGTATAAACTAAAAGTTCTAAAACTGTTTCACCTTGAGGATTTTGAATATTTGTATCAATTCCAGCATGTAATAAAAATTGAATAAGTTTTATATCTCTAATTTTAACGGCATTAAATAAACTCGATTCTTTTTTAGAATCTAAAGCATTAATATCACCATTATGTTCAAGCATTTTACTAACAGTATCTAATAAGTCTTTTCTATATTTTTTATTTTTTGAAGCTACTTCCGATGCTCTTAATACAAGTTCCATCATTATTGAATTATCAGTAGTCGTTCTTTCATTAACATTAGCACCGTGACTTAAAGAAATTTCTATAATTTCATCAGCCTCACTACCTCTTAATGCAGTTTTATAAAGATAAGATTCACCTTTTGAATTTAAAATAGTAGGATCAGCACCAGCGACTAATAAATCTTTTGCTAAAGTATCATCTTGCTCAATTTGAGGATGTTGCATCAAGGTATTACCATCTTTATCTATATCATTAAGTTCTATGCCGTCATAAGTAAGAAGATGTCTCACAAATACTGGGTCACCATAAGATAAAGCATCATATAAAATATGTTTCCCTTTATTATCTAAAGTATTAATATTTGCACCACCCTTGATGAGTGCTTTTGCCATAGTATGATTACCTGATACTATAATATTTTGAAGTAAACTTCTTCCATAATCATCTTTTTGATCGATATCTAATTTTTTTAGTTTTAATAACTGTTCAACTACTATAATTTTATTTTTTTGGATTGCTATATCTATAGCAGTTTTATGTTCATTATCTTGAATAGTAGGATCTGCACCATTACTAATAAGCCATAAAGCGGATTTGTAAGATGCACGTTTAAGAGTAAGCATTAAAAAAGTATTATTTTTTTCATCTTTCTTATTTATGTCAATCAAACCACTTTCTAGTGCTTCTTCGAGCCAACTTTCTTTTGGCTTTTCATGAAGTAACTCATGCATGAAATTATCATTTGTAAACTCTTTTTTAAAAAACTTTTTAAACATATTAGATTCGTACCTTTTCATAAATATACTACACAATAATCGATCACGACATTTTAAATATTATATTTGCAAATAGTACTCAAAAGGTATTATTATTTTTATTTATAGTATTACCAAGAGTAAAATCTCACTCTTGGTCTGTTTGTAGTTGTTACACTGCCATGATATTGTAGTCATCAAAGTCAGCCAATGTAGTTGCATGACCCGTTGCACCACTTCCAGATAAGATGATAGTTGCATCTGGACTTGAGAAGTCATTTTTACCATTTTTACTGATTTTAAGTGTGATGTCTCCACCATCAGCGGCACCATTACTATCTGTTACTTGGATATAATCAGAGAGACTATCTCCTGTAGAGAAGTTTAGTAAATCTCTCAAATCAAGTCTATCAGAACTAGCTATTGAGCTATCCCCCAAGGTAAAGTCAGAGATAGTATCTATACTACCTGTATCTGAGAAGTTAAAATCAAAGATATCATGACCAGCTCCACCACGCATATCGTCATCTCCAGCACCACCTGTTATGATATTGTCATTTGCATCACCTGCAAGTGTATTTGCTCCTGATGTACCTATGATAACATTTTCTAAAGTATCTGCATCATTACCATTTACATCTTCAAGAACGGCTCCACTGCTTGGTTTGGTATATCCTACTTTTACAGTGTCACTGTTTGTTATAGCTGCTCCATCTACAGTCAATACTACTTTTTTACCATCGATTGCTACATTGGTAACATTTCTAGCTCCACCAATATCTACACTAAACGCACCAGCATCTGGTACAGATAAAGCACTTAAGTATTCATCATAGGTAAGTGTCACTGTATTGGCTTCTGCTTCAAAGTTTTGATACTCTGGACCGCTGTTATCTCTAGTAGCCACGGTAAAGTATCCATCTTTGATAAGATCTGTTGATGTTTGTACTGTACCATCACTTGCTGTTGTATTTACGTTTAGGTCATTAAAAGTAATCGTATTGTCTTTTGTTATATCCCCAATAGCTATTTCATAAAACTGTCCAGAAGTTCCTGAACGCCATAGAAGTACATAGTCACTGGCATTTCCACTGATTTCTAGTCCCAGTTTTTTCAAGTCAAAACTAAGATTGATATTACCACCTGCAGTAGCAGCATCTGTAGCATCAAGATACCATACTGTATTTGAACGTACATTTGCTATAGATGAGCTTGGTAGTTCTGTATTTACTGCACCTAAGCCTTTATTACCAGCAAATACCGCATCGCCTGCATCTTTTAAGAAGCCATCTGTTGTTCCATTTGATATTGTTAAAGCACCTTGAGTTCCTGATGCTACATTTGAATCGGTAAGTTTCAAAATACCAGTAGTATAATAATCATAATCACCATTTGCTGTAGTATCACCAGAGTAATAATCTACACTGCTATCTAATGTTGTATCCCACTTCGAAGAAAGATAGTTTTGAACAATAGTTAATTCAGAATCAGTTAAGGCTCTATCATAAAAAAGAATTTCATTAATTCGTCCATCAAGAGACCTGCCAGGCTGACTATCAACTCCACCAACACTTATACCATCCCCCGCTACAATTTCAGAATCAATAACATCACTATACTTAATCTCACCATTAACTGTAATTTCTCTACTATCCTTAGCAATAAATCTATCTGTTTTCATATATGCTTGACCATTGGTAACTGATACACCTGCATTATACCAAGCAGAACCACCACTTTGTTTCAATGTAGTATAGTCAAGATTATTTGTACTTGCCCTAAAGAATGGACCAGATCCGTTATCTCTTAAGTTAAAAATTACGTTATCTCCTGTGTTAGTCACACTGTTAACTGCAATATAAGTAAAGCCTGTATTTGACCCTATTGACTTAGACAAATCATCAAGCACTTCATTTGCACCATCAAATTGTACAGATAAGTTGTTATTAGCTCTATCATCTGTTACAAGCTCTGGTCTTTTATTTGCATCTGTTTGATTTACATGATTTCCGTTTCCAGATTTATCACGCCATTCACTAACAATATCACCTGCACTTTGGTCTGTAGTATCACCATCACCATCTATATCCATACCATCAAACCATACTGCAGATGCAGTTGATACACTAAATGGTGCTTCTACTTTAGCATTTGGAAAGTTTTCTTCAGCATGAGTCAACTCTGCATTTTCACTTGAAGCATTTCGTATAGTTGCACTGTTTTTATCAATAGAGTTTGCAACTACACTTATACCATCACTATCAATTGTACCTGATGCATAGTAAGTAAATGTCAAGGCTGTTGAACCTGTACCACCTGTATACTCTGCCAATACTTCTGAACCACCAACATTTAGTTTTAAGTTCATGGAACCACCATTTAAGTTTACATTTACAAGCTCAGAAAAGTTAACCGTCACTTCTATGGCATCACCCGATTTATAAGTACCATCAGGCACTGTGATACTTGAAATCGTTGGTACACTCACTGCTGGTACACTAAATGTTTGTGCAGTTGTTGGAGATAAGTCTGCACCATCTTTGATTTGGTCTGCATTTACTGTGATACTATCTCCACTTGCTATGTCTGTACCAGAGCCAAGTGTGATTTTGAACTGAGTTGCAAGACCATTGCTGTCTGCATTGGTAGCAACAATAGTTGCGCCTGAACCAAAGCCATGACTGTTATCAAGATTGATATTTGTTCCTAAATCAGCCGCACTTATCTCAGATACTTTGATACCTTCACTGAAGTTTATCGTTAAGGTGTCTCCTTCTCCGTATGCACCACTGTTTCCACTACCACTATCAGTAGGCACTGCACTTCCACTTGCTGTTGGTGGAGTGATATCTGGCAGAGTAAAGACTACGTTTGATGAAGCAGAAGTATCAGTACTGTCTACAACCGATGCTCCATCCACAGAGATTTGGTCACCTTGTCCTACAGTTGGACTACTTCCTAGTGTAATAGTATACTCTGTTGCCAGTCCACCTGATGGTGATACAGGAGTTAATGTAGCTCCACTACCAAATGATTTACCAGAAACACTAAAGTCACCTATCTCAAGTTCAGATGTTTTAACAGCTTTGTTAAACTTCACTGTGATTGTATCACCCGCATCATAAGCACCAGCACTACTTCCTCCT
Organism: Mactra quadrangularis; assembly: GCA_025267735.1. Lineage (NCBI taxonomy): Eukaryota > Metazoa > Mollusca > Bivalvia > Venerida > Mactridae > Mactra > Mactra quadrangularis. The sequence goes on from JAMOLF010000057.1 coordinate 4,916, forward strand.
GCTTCACTTACAGCAATTGGAGTAGTAGTATCAGCATTTGGTACAACTACATCTGGAATAGCTAATGTTAAGTCTGAAGCTGGTTTATTACCCGCTTCATCTTCAACATAATCTTTGTTGATAGTTAATGTATCTGTTGCCACTACATCTGATCCACTTCCTAAAGTGATTTTAAACTGTGTACTGTAGCCATTTGCTCCACCAACTGCTTCAACTGTAAAGCCAGTTCCCAGTGTTTTACCAGATACACTAAACGCATCTGTTGTAAGAGTCGAGATTTTAACCGCTTCATTAAATGATACAGTTATTGTATCTGTTGCATTTAAAGTATTATCATTATTTTCATCTGATGCTGAAATTGCATTTACTGAAGCTGTTGTAGGTGGAGTAATATCTGCAATGGTAAAGGTCACATCATTTTGTGCTGCATTACTGTTGGCATCAACAACTTTTGTTTTATCGATACTGATTTGCTCACCTGCAACAATAGTTGGATTTGTTCCTAATGTGATTTCAAATGTTGTTGCATTGGTACCATCTCCATCAACTGCCACTACAGATGCACCAGCTCCCAGTGTTTTACCTGCAACAGTAAACTGTGCGATATCAAGGTTTGCGATATTAACTTGTTTACTGAATTTTACAGTTATTGTATCATTTTCACTGTAAGCATCATTGTTATCTACATCTGATACCGTAATAGGCTCAGATGAAGCTGCTGTTGGAGCTGAAGAAGCTATATCAGGAGCTGTAAATGTCGCATCAGAAGAAGCTGTATTTCCATTTTTATCAACGATATTCGCTTTTGCTACAGTTAATACATCATTAGCAGCGATATCAGTACCCGCTTTTAATGTAACGATAAATGATGTGGCATATCCATCTACTGGATTTACAGCAGTAACTGTTGCTCCAGAACCAAGAGTATGACTGTTGGATACACTGATTGCACCAGCTGTTAGTGAAGATACAGAAATAGGTTCACTGAATTTTAATGTAATAGTATCTTCTGCATCATAGCTGTTTCCATCTGGGTCACTCACTAATATAGGATTGTTATTTGATGCAGTTGGAGCTAGGGCATCAATATTTTCACCATTTAATTGTACACTCGTTGTTGCAGCACCTGTGTTCCCAGCTGTATCTGAGAATGCTAAATCTGTTGTAACATTTCCGCTATCAGCAATACTATTGTCCCCATTTACTACAGTATAAGTTGCACTATAGGTACCATCATTATTATCAGTGATAGATGTTAATGTTTGTCCGTTAAATGTTTTTGAACTAAGTGTTAATCCAGTTTCATTATTTGTGGCTGTGATTGTTACAGTTACAGTATCTCCCACACCGTGGTCTCCATCTTCTACACTTACACTTGCAATTGTTGGTGCTACTATATCAGGAACCGTGAAGTCAACACCTGCACTGTTTCCAGCTGTATCTTCAGCGTTTGAAACAGTAAGAGTATCACCTGTAGTTATTGTGCTATCAGTCCCTAATGTGATTTCGTATTCAGTTGAATATGATTTTAAAGTAGGACTTGCATCTGCTGTACTACTTTGCATTTCAGGAGTTCCTGCATCACCAGAAGATGATTTCCATGAAGATACATCAGTAGGAGTATTAGCACTAACACCATTTTCCCAATACCAGTTTGAGGTATCGTCTAATTTGCTGATGTGGTAACCACTATTTGTTCTAGCCCAAATATACCAAGTCTCCCCTGCTTCATTTGTAAATGAATATACAGGTTTTGAAGTATCAATCGTATTATCAGTTTGGTCAGCTCCTGGTGTAAAATCACCAGTTAAGCTTAAAGATGAAGGATTTTCAACTTTAGTATAAGTACCATTTACCCCAGAGGCTAAACCTGCTACAGTTATAGTTTCTGGATCACCCACCATATTAACAGCCGCACCATTACCAGCTGTACCAACACTAGTACTAATATTTGATAAAGTTACTTTGGAACTATCTACTACTTCAGAAAATTTTACGGTCAATCTATTGTCTTTTACTCCATCAGGAGCAGAAACAGAATCAGCTGCTACGATTGGTGTTGAAGAGGCAGCTGTTGGAGCTTTTGTATCTGTTACACTTGTAGTTTCACTACTTGTAATAGCACTTTCTTGCGTACCTTGTCCATCTGTATGTACAACACTTACTGTGATTTTTTTACCAACTTCATTTTGAGTTAATGTATATGTTGATGATGTTGCTCCTGAAATATCAGAACCATCTGCTTTCCATTGGTATGTAAATGTTCCTACTCCATCTTCATCTGCTAAGGCTGATGTATTGGCTGTTAAGATTGCATCTTCACTTACAGTTCCTGTAATACTTACAGCTCCTGTTGTTGCATCATTTACATTTGTTACACTTGTAGTTTCACTACTTGTAATAGCACTTTCTTGCGTACCTTGTCCATCTGTATGTACAACACTTACTGTGATTTTTTTACCAACTTCATTTTGAGTTAATGTATATGTTGATGATGTTGCTCCTGAAATATCAGAACCATCTGCTTTCCATTGGTATGTAAATGTTCCTACTCCATCTTCATCTGCTAAGGCTGATGTATTGGCTGTTAAGATTGCATCTTCACTTACAGTTCCTGTAATACTTACAGCTCCTGTTGTTGCATCATTTACATTTGTTACACTTGTAGTTTCACTACTTGTAATAGCACTTTCTTGCGTACCTTGTCCATCTGTATGTACAACACTTACTGTGATTTTTTTACCAACTTCATTTTGAGTTAATGTATATGTTGATGATGTTGCTCCTGAAATATCAGAACCATCTGCTTTCCATTGGTATGTAAATGTTCCTACTCCATCTTCATCTGCTAAGGCTGATGTATTGGCTGTTAAGATTGCATCTTCACTTACAGTTCCTGTAATACTTACAGCTCCTGTTGTTGCATCATTTACATTTGTTACACTTGTAGTTTCACTACTTGTAATAGCACTTTCTTGCGTACCTTGTCCATCTGTATGTACAACACTTACTGTGATTTTTTTACCAACTTCATTTTGAGTTAATGTATATGTTGATGATGTTGCTCCTGAAATATCAGAACCATCTGCTTTCCATTGGTATGTAAATGTTCCTACTCCATCTTCATCTGCTAAGGCTGATGTATTGGCTGTTAAGATTGCATCTTCACTTACAGTTCCTGTAATACTTACAGCTCCTGTTGTTGCATCATTTACATTTGTTACACTTGTAGTTTCACTACTTGTAATAGCACTTTCTTGCGTACCTTGTCCATCTGTATGTACAACACTTACTGTGATTTTTTTACCAACTTCATTTTGAGTTAATGTATATGTTGATGATGTTGCTCCTGAAATATCAGAACCATCTGCTTTCCATTGGTATGTAAATGTTCCTACTCCATCTTCATCTGCTAAGGCTGATGTATTGGCTGTTAAGATTGCATCTTCACTTACAGTTCCTGTAATACTTACAGCTCCTGTTGTTGCATCATTTACATTTGTTACACTTGTAGTTTCACTACTTGTAATAGCACTTTCTTGCGTACCTTGTCCATCTGTATGTACAACACTTACTGTGATTTTTTTACCAACTTCATTTTGAGTTAATGTATATGTTGATGATGTTGCTCCTGAAATATCAGAACCATCTGCTTTCCATTGGTATGTAAATGTTCCTACTCCATCTTCATCTGCTAAGGCTGATGTATTGGCTGTTAAGATTGCATCTTCACTTACAGTTCCTGTAATACTTACAGCTCCTGTTGTTGCATCATTTACATTTGTTACACTTGTAGTTTCACTACTTGTAATAGCACTTTCTTGCGTACCTTGTCCATCTGTATGTACAACACTTACTGTGATTTTTTTACCAACTTCATTTTGAGTTAATGTATATGTTGATGATGTTGCTCCTGAAATATCAGAACCATCTGCTTTCCATTGGTATGTAAATGTTCCTACTCCATCTTCATCTGCTAAGGCTGATGTATTGGCTGTTAAGATTGCATCTTCACTTACAGTTCCTGTAATACTTACAGCTCCTGTTGTTGCATCATTTACATTTGTTACACTTGTAGTTTCACTACTTGTAATAGCACTTTCTTGCGTACCTTGTCCATCTGTATGTACAACACTTACTGTGATTTTTTTACCAACTTCATTTTGAGTTAATGTATATGTTGATGATGTTGCTCCTGAAATATCAGAACCATCTGCTTTCCATTGGTATGTAAATGTTCCTACTCCATCTTCATCTGCTAAGGCTGATGTATTGGCTGTTAAGATTGCATCTTCACTTACAGTTCCTGTAATACTTACAGCTCCTGTTGTTGCATCATTTACATTTGTTACACTTGTAGTTTCACTACTTGTAATAGCACTTTCTTGCGTACCTTGTCCATCTGTATGTACAACACTTACTGTGATTTTTTTACCAACTTCATTTTGAGTTAATGTATATGTTGATGATGTTGCTCCTGAAATATCAGAACCATCTGCTTTCCATTGGTATGTAAATGTTCCTACTCCATCTTCATCTGCTAAGGCTGATGTATTGGCTGTTAAGATTGCATCTTCACTTACAGTTCCTGTAATACTTACAGCTCCTGTTGTTGCATCATTTACATTTGTTACACTTGTAGTTTCACTACTTGTAATAGCACTTTCTTGCGTACCTTGTCCATCTGTATGTACAACACTTACTGTGATTTTTTTTACCAACTTCATTTTGAGTTAATGTATATGTTGATGATGTTGCTCCTGAAATATCAGAACCATCTGCTTTCCATTGGTATGTAAATGTTCCTACTCCATCTTCATCTGCTAAGGCTGATGTATTGGCTGTTAAGATTGCATCTTCACTTACAGTTCCTGTAATACTTACAGCTCCTGTTGTTGCATCATTTACATTTGTTACACTTGTAGTTTCACTACTTGTAATAGCACTTTCTTGCGTACCTTGTCCATCTGTATGTACAACACTTACTGTGATTTTTTTACCAACTTCATTTTGAGTTAATGTATATGTTGATGATGTTGCTCCTGAAATATCAGAACCATCTGCTTTCCATTGGTATGTAAATGTTCCTACTCCATCTTCATCTGCTAAGGCTGATGTATTGGCTGTTAAGATTGCATCTTCACTTACAGTTCCTGTAATACTTACAGCTCCTGTTGTTGCATCATTTACATTTGTTACACTTGTAGTTTCACTACTTGTAATAGCACTTTCTTGCGTACCTTGTCCATCTGTATGTACAACACTTACTGTGATTTTTTTACCAACTTCATTTTGAGTTAATGTATATGTTGATGATGTTGCTCCTGAAATATCAGAACCATCTGCTTTCCATTGGTATGTAAATGTTCCTACTCCATCTTCATCTGCTAAGGCTGATGTATTGGCTGTTAAGATTGCATCTTCACTTACAGTTCCTGTAATACTTACAGCTCCTGTTGTTGCATCATTTACATTTGTTACACTTGTAGTTTCACTACTTGTAATAGCACTTTCTTGCGTACCTTGTCCATCTGTATGTACAACACTTACTGTGATTTTTTTACCAACTTCATTTTGAGTTAATGTATATGTTGATGATGTTGCTCCTGAAATATCAGAACCATCTGCTTTCCATTGGTATGTAAATGTTCCTACTCCATCTTCATCTGCTAAGGCTGATGTATTGGCTGTTAAGATTGCATCTTCACTTACAGTTCCTGTAATACTTACAGCTCCTGTTGTTGCATCATTTACATTTGTTACACTTGTAGTTTCACTACTTGTAATAGCACTTTCTTGCGTACCTTGTCCATCTGTATGTACAACACTTACTGTGATTTTTTTACCAACTTCATTTTGAGTTAATGTATATGTTGATGATGTTGCTCCTGAAATATCAGAACCATCTGCTTTCCATTGGTATGTAAATGTTCCTACTCCATCTTCATCTGCTAAGGCTGATGTATTGGCTGTTAAGATTGCATCTTCACTTACAGTTCCTGTAATACTTACAGCTCCGGTTGTTGCATCATTTACATTTGTTACACTTGTAGTTTCACTACTTGTAATAGCACTTTCTTGCGTACCTTGTCCATCTGTATGTACAACACTTACTGTGATTTTTTTACCAACTTCATTTTGAGTTAATGTATATGTTGATGATGTTGCTCCTGAAATATCAGAACCATCTGCTTTCCATTGGTATGTAAATGTTCCTACTCCATCTTCATCTGCTAAGGCTGATGTATTGGCTGTTAAGATTGCATCTTCACTTACAGTTCCTGTAATACTTACAGCTCCTGTTGTTGCATCATTTACATTTGTTACACTTGTAGTTTCACTACTTGTAATAGCACTTTCTTGCGTACCTTGTCCATCTGTATGTACAACACTTACTGTGATTTTTTTACCAACTTCATTTTGAGTTAATGTATATGTTGATGATGTTGCTCCTGAAATATCAGAACCATCTGCTTTCCATTGGTATGTAAATGTTCCTACTCCATCTTCATCTGCTAAGGCTGATGTATTGGCTGTTAAGATTGCATCTTCACTTACAGTTCCTGTAATACTTACAGCTCCTGTTGTTGCATCATTTACATTTGTTACACTTGTAGTTTCACTACTTGTAATAGCACTTTCTTGCGTACCTTGTCCATCTGTATGTACAACACTTACTGTGATTTTTTTACCAACTTCATTTTGAGTTAATGTATATGTTGATGATGTTGCTCCTGAAATATCAGAACCATCTGCTTTCCATTGGTATGTAAATGTTCCTACTCCATCTTCATCTGCTAAGGCTGATGTATTGGCTGTTAAGATTGCATCTTCACTTACAGTTCCTGTAATACTTACAGCTCCTGTTGTTGCATCATTTACATTTGTTACACTTGTAGTTTCACTACTTGTAATAGCACTTTCTTGCGTACCTTGTCCATCTGTATGTACAACACTTACTGTGATTTTTTTACCAACTTCATTTTGAGTTAATGTATATGTTGATGATGTTGCTCCTGAAATATCAGAACCATCTGCTTTCCATTGGTATGTAAATGTTCCTACTCCATCTTCATCTGCTAAGGCTGATGTATTGGCTGTTAAGATTGCATCTTCACTTACAGTTCCTGTAATACTTACAGCTCCTGTTGTTGCATCATTTACATTTGTTACACTTGTAGTTTCACTACTTGTAATAGCACTTTCTTGCGTACCTTGTCCATCTGTATGTACAACACTTACTGTGATTTTTTTACCAACTTCATTTTGAGTTAATGTATATGTTGATGATGTTGCTCCTGAAATATCAGAACCATCTGCTTTCCATTGGTATGTAAATGTTCCTACTCCATCTTCATCTGCTAAGGCTGATGTATTGGCTGTTAAGATTGCATCTTCACTTACAGTTCCTGTAATACTTACAGCTCCTGTTGTTGCATCATTTACATTTGTTACACTTGTAGTTTCACTACTTGTAATAGCACTTTCTTGCGTACCTTGTCCATCTGTATGTACAACACTTACTGTGATTTTTTTACCAACTTCATTTTGAGTTAATGTATATGTTGATGATGTTGCTCCTGAAATATCAGAACCATCTGCTTTCCATTGGTATGTAAATGTTCCTACTCCATCTTCATCTGCTAAGGCTGATGTATTGGCTGTTAAGATTGCATCTTCACTTACAGTTCCTGTAATACTTACAGCTCCTGTTGTTGCATCATTTACATTTGTTACACTTGTAGTTTCACTACTTGTAATAGCACTTTCTTGCGTACCTTGTCCATCTGTATGTACAACACTTACTGTGATTTTTTTACCAACTTCATTTTGAGTTAATGTATATGTTGATGATGTTGCTCCTGAAATATCAGAACCATCTGCTTTCCATTGGTATGTAAATGTTCCTACTCCATCTTCATCTGCTAAGGCTGATGTATTGGCTGTTAAGATTGCATCTTCACTTACAGTTCCTGTAATACTTACAGCTCCTGTTGTTGCATCATTTACATTTGTTACACTTGTAGTTTCACTACTTGTAATAGCACTTTCTTGCGTACCTTGTCCATCTGTATGTACAACACTTACTGTGATTTTTTTACCAACTTCATTTTGAGTTAATGTATATGTTGATGATGTTGCTCCTGAAATATCAGAACCATCTGCTTTCCATTGGTATGTAAATGTTCCTACTCCATCTTCATCTGCTAAGGCTGATGTATTGGCTGTTAAGATTGCATCTTCACTTACAGTTCCTGTAATACTTACAGCTCCTGTTGTTGCATCATTTACATTTGTTACACTTGTAGTTTCACTACTTGTAATAGCACTTTCTTGCGTACCTTGTCCATCTGTATGTACAACACTTACTGTGATTTTTTTACCAACTTCATTTTGAGTTAATGTATATGTTGATGATGTTGCTCCTGAAATATCAGAACCATCTGCTTTCCATTGGTATGTAAATGTTCCTACTCCATCTTCATCTGCTAAGGCTGATGTATTGGCTGTTAAGATTGCATCTTCACTTACAGTTCCTGTAATACTTACAGCTCCTGTTGTTGCATCATTTACATTTGTTACACTTGTAGTTTCACTACTTGTAATAGCACTTTCTTGCGTACCTTGTCCATCTGTATGTACAACACTTACTGTGATTTTTTTACCAACTTCATTTTGAGTTAATGTATATGTTGATGATGTTGCTCCTGAAATATCAGAACCATCTGCTTTCCATTGGTATGTAAATGTTCCTACTCCATCTTCATCTGCTAAGGCTGATGTATTGGCTGTTAAGATTGCATCTTCACTTACAGTTCCTGTAATACTTACAGCTCCTGTTGTTGCATCATTTACATTTGTTACACTTGTAGTTTCACTACTTGTAATAGCACTTTCTTGCGTACCTTGTCCATCTGTATGTACAACACTTACTGTGATTTTTTTACCAACTTCATTTTGAGTTAATGTATATGTTGATGATGTTGCTCCTGAAATATCAGAACCATCTGCTTTCCATTGGTATGTAAATGTTCCTACTCCATCTTCATCTGCTAAGGCTGATGTATTGGCTGTTAAGATTGCATCTTCACTTACAGTTCCTGTAATACTTACAGCTCCTGTTGTTGCATCATTTACATTTGTTACACTTGTAGTTTCACTACTTGTAATAGCACTTTCTTGCGTACCTTGTCCATCTGTATGTACAACACTTACTGTGATTTTTTTTACCAACTTCATTTTGAGTTAATGTATATGTTGATGATGTTGCTCCTGAAATATCAGAACCATCTGCTTTCCATTGGTATGTAAATGTTCCTACTCCATCTTCATCTGCTAAGGCTGATGTATTGGCTGTTAAGATTGCATCTTCACTTACAGTTCCTGTAATACTTACAGCTCCTGTTGTTGCATCATTTACATTTGTTACACTTGTAGTTTCACTACTTGTAATAGCACTTTCTTGCGTACCTTGTCCATCTGTATGTACAACACTTACTGTGATTTTTTTACCAACTTCATTTTGAGTTAATGTATATGTTGATGATGTTGCTCCTGAAATATCAGAACCATCTGCTTTCCATTGGTATGTAAATGTTCCTACTCCATCTTCATCTGCTAAGGCTGATGTATTGGCTGTTAAGATTGCATCTTCACTTACAGTTCCTGTAATACTTACAGCTCCTGTTGTTGCATCATTTACATTTGTTACACTTGTAGTTTCACTACTTGTAATAGCACTTTCTTGCGTACCTTGTCCATCTGTATGTACAACACTTACTGTGATTTTTTTACCAACTTCATTTTGAGTTAATGTATATGTTGATGATGTTGCTCCTGAAATATCAGAACCATCTGCTTTCCATTGGTATGTAAATGTTCCTACTCCATCTTCATCTGCTAAGGCTGATGTATTGGCTGTTAAGATTGCATCTTCACTTACAGTTCCTGTAATACTTACAGCTCCTGTTGTTGCATCATTTACATTTGTTACACTTGTAGTTTCACTACTTGTAATAGCACTTTCTTGCGTACCTTGTCCATCTGTATGTACAACACTTACTGTGATTTTTTTACCAACTTCATTTTGAGTTAATGTATATGTTGATGATGTTGCTCCTGAAATATCAGAACCATCTGCTTTCCATTGGTATGTAAATGTTCCTACTCCATCTTCATCTGCTAAGGCTGATGTATTGGCTGTTAAGATTGCATCTTCACTTACAGTTCCTGTAATACTTACAGCTCCGGTTGTTGCAACATTTACATTTGTTACACTTGTAGTTTCACTACTTGTAATAGCACTTTCTTGCGTACCTTGTCCATCTGTATGTACAACACTTACTGTGATTTTTTTACCAACTTCATTTTGAGTTAATGTATATGTTGATGATGTTGCTCCTGAAATATCAGAACCATCTGCTTTCCATTGGTATGTAAATGTTCCTACTCCATCTTCATCTGCTAAGGCTGATGTATTGGCTGTTAAGATTGCATCTTCACTTACAGTTCCTGTAATACTTACAGCTCCTGTTGTTGCATCATTTACATTTGTTACACTTGTAGTTTCACTACTTGTAATAGCACTTTCTTGCGTACCTTGTCCATCTGTATGTACAACACTTACTGTGATTTTTTTACCAACTTCATTTTGAGTTAATGTATATGTTGATGATGTTGCTCCTGAAATATCAGAACCATCTGCTTTCCATTGGTATGTAAATGTTCCTACTCCATCTTCATCTGCTAAGGCTGATGTATTGGCTGTTAAGATTGCATCTTCACTTACAGTTCCTGTAATACTTACAGCTCCTGTTGTTGCATCATTTACATTTGTTACACTTGTAGTTTCACTACTTGTAATAGCACTTTCTTGCGTACCTTGTCCATCTGTATGTACAACACTTACTGTGATTTTTTTACCAACTTCATTTTGAGTTAATGTATATGTTGATGATGTTGCTCCTGAAATATCAGAACCATCTGCTTTCCATTGGTATGTAAATGTTCCTACTCCATCTTCATCTGCTAAGGCTGATGTATTGGCTGTTAAGATTGCATCTTCACTTACAGTTCCTGTAATACTTACAGCTCCTGTTGTTGCATCATTTACATTTGTTACACTTGTAGTTTCACTACTTGTAATAGCACTTTCTTGCGTACCTTGTCCATCTGTATGTACAACACTTACTGTGATTTTTTTACCAACTTCATTTTGAGTTAATGTATATGTTGATGATGTTGCTCCTGAAATATCAGAACCATCTGCTTTCCATTGGTATGTAAATGTTCCTACTCCATCTTCATCTGCTAAGGCTGATGTATTGGCTGTTAAGATTGCATCTTCACTTACAGTTCCTGTAATACTTACAGCTCCTGTTGTTGCATCATTTACATTTGTTACACTTGTAGTTTCACTACTTGTAATAGCACTTTCTTGCGTACCTTGTCCATCTGTATGTACAACACTTACTGTGATTTTTTTACCAACTTCATTTTGAGTTAATGTATATGTTGATGATGTTGCTCCTGAAATATCAGAACCATCTGCTTTCCATTGGTATGTAAATGTTCCTACTCCATCTTCATCTGCTAAGGCTGATGTATTGGCTGTTAAGATTGCATCTTCACTTACAGTTCCTGTAATACTTACAGCTCCGGTTGTTGCAACATTTACATTTGTTACACTTGTAGTTTCACTACTTGTAATAGCACTTTCTTGCGTACCTTGTCCATCTGTATGTACAACACTTACTGTGATTTTTTTACCAACTTCATTTTGAGTTAATGTATATGTTGATGATGTTGCTCCTGAAATATCAGAACCATCTGCTTTCCATTGGTATGTAAATGTTCCTACTCCATCTTCATCTGCTAAGGCTGATGTATTGGCTGTTAAGATTGCATCTTCACTTACAGTTCCTGTAATACTTACAGCTCCTGTTGTTGCATCATTTACATTTGTTACACTTGTAGTTTCACTACTTGTAATAGCACTTTCTTGCGTACCTTGTCCATCTGTATGTACAACACTTACTGTGATTTTTTTACCAACTTCATTTTGAGTTAATGTATATGTTGATGATGTTGCTCCTGAAATATCAGAACCATCTGCTTTCCATTGGTATGTAAATGTTCCTACTCCATCTTCATCTGCTAAGGCTGATGTATTGGCTGTTAAGATTGCATCTTCACTTACAGTTCCTGTAATACTTACAGCTCCTGTTGTTGCATCATTTACATTTGTTACACTTGTAGTTTCACTACTTGTAATAGCACTTTCTTGCGTACCTTGTCCATCTGTATGTACAACACTTACTGTGATTTTTTTACCAACTTCATTTTGAGTTAATGTATATGTTGATGATGTTGCTCCTGAAATATCAGAACCATCTGCTTTCCATTGGTATGTAAATGTTCCTACTCCATCTTCATCTGCTAAGGCTGATGTATTGGCTGTTAAGATTGCATCTTCACTTACAGTTCCTGTAATACTTACAGCTCCTGTTGTTGCATCATTTACATTTGTTACACTTGTAGTTTCACTACTTGTAATAGCACTTTCTTGCGTACCTTGTCCATCTGTATGTACAACACTTACTGTGATTTTTTTACCAACTTCATTTTGAGTTAATGTATATGTTGATGATGTTGCTCCTGAAATATCAGAACCATCTGCTTTCCATTGGTATGTAAATGTTCCTACTCCATCTTCATCTGCTAAGGCTGATGTATTGGCTGTTAAGATTGCATCTTCACTTACAGTTCCTGTAATACTTACAGCTCCTGTTGTTGCATCATTTACATTTGTTACACTTGTAGTTTCACTACTTGTAATAGCACTTTCTTGCGTACCTTGTCCATCTGTATGTACAACACTTACTGTGATTTTTTTACCAACTTCATTTTGAGTTAATGTATATGTTGATGATGTTGCTCCTGAAATATCAGAACCATCTGCTTTCCATTGGTATGTAAATGTTCCTACTCCATCTTCATCTGCTAAGGCTGATGTATTGGCTGTTAAGATTGCATCTTCACTTACAGTTCCTGTAATACTTACAGCTCCTGTTGTTGCATCATTTACATTTGTTACACTTGTAGTTTCACTACTTGTAATAGCACTTTCTTGCGTACCTTGTCCATCTGTATGTACAACACTTACTGTGATTTTTTTACCAACTTCATTTTGAGTTAATGTATATGTTGATGATGTTGCTCCTGAAATATCAGAACCATCTGCTTTCCATTGGTATGTAAATGTTCCTACTCCATCTTCATCTGCTAAGGCTGATGTATTGGCTGTTAAGATTGCATCTTCACTTACAGTTCCTGTAATACTTACAGCTCCTGTTGTTGCATCATTTACATTTGTTACACTTGTAGTTTCACTACTTGTAATAGCACTTTCTTGCGTACCTTGTCCATCTGTATGTACAACACTTACTGTGATTTTTTTACCAACTTCATTTTGAGTTAATGTATATGTTGATGATGTTGCTCCTGAAATATCAGAACCATCTGCTTTCCATTGGTATGTAAATGTTCCTACTCCATCTTCATCTGCTAAGGCTGATGTATTGGCTGTTAAGATTGCATCTTCACTTACAGTTCCTGTAATACTTACAGCTCCTGTTGTTGCATCATTTACATTTGTTACACTTGTAGTTTCACTACTTGTAATAGCACTTTCTTGCGTACCTTGTCCATCTGTATGTACAACACTTACTGTGATTTTTTTACCAACTTCATTTTGAGTTAATGTATATGTTGATGATGTTGCTCCTGAAATATCAGAACCATCTGCTTTCCATTGGTATGTAAATGTTCCTACTCCATCTTCATCTGCTAAGGCTGATGTATTGGCTGTTAAGATTGCATCTTCACTTACAGTTCCTGTAATACTTACAGCTCCGGTTGTTGCAACATTTACATTTGTTACACTTGTAGTTTCACTACTTGTAATAGCACTTTCTTGCGTACCTTGTCCATCTGTATGTACAACACTTACTGTGATTTTTTTACCAACTTCATTTTGAGTTAATGTATATGTTGATGATGTTGCTCCTGAAATATCAGAACCATCTGCTTTCCATTGGTATGTAAATGTTCCTACTCCATCTTCATCTGCTAAGGCTGATGTATTGGCTGTTAAGATTGCATCTTCACTTACAGTTCCTGTAATACTTACAGCTCCTGTTGTTGCATCATTTACATTTGTTACACTTGTAGTTTCACTACTTGTAATAGCACTTTCTTGCGTACCTTGTCCATCTGTATGTACAACACTTACTGTGATTTTTTTACCAACTTCATTTTGAGTTAATGTATATGTTGATGATGTTGCTCCTGAAATATCAGAACCATCTGCTTTCCATTGGTATGTAAATGTTCCTACTCCATCTTCATCTGCTAAGGCTGATGTATTGGCTGTTAAGATTGCATCTTCACTTACAGTTCCTGTAATACTTACAGCTCCTGTTGTTGCATCATTTACATTTAGTTCTGGCTCTGGTTCTAGTTCTTTTTCTGGTTCTGGTTCTTTTTCTGGTTCTGGTTCTGGTTCTGGTTCTTTTTCTGGTTCTGGTTCTTTTTCTGGCTCTGGGGAAATAATATTCTCTACAAACTTATAATTATTTGATTCTACTTCTATATTATTATTCTCTTCTACAACTTCTATAATATCGGTAGGTACCTCATTATCTGTTTGAAAAATAAAAGCGTCTATTGTTGTTTCATTATCAATTACAATAGACTCGATTAGACCAATAGGTGATTCAAAACCTAGTTTTATACCGGTATTATCACTTTCCACAGCAGGAGGTTCATTTGAATTAAGACTATCAATAATATTACCTGAATCACTTAACTCTTTATTCTCATTAGTTTTATCTTGAACATTAGGAAGATTTCCTTCTAAAAGAGTATCAAATAATGAATCTAGTTTGATTACATCACCTGTATTTAATGTTAACATTAAAGAATTACTTTCTTTAGTTATCGCTACCTCATTTTTATCAACACCTAAAAATGTTACAACATCACCAATTTGATTTGTAATAACTAATTCACCATTTTTAATTTTATCTAAATCAAAAACTTTCTCTTGACCATTTATCGATTTTATTTTTATAAATCCCATAATTCAACCTTTATACATAAATTATTTATTAAGTAAATTATGTCTTAAGAAAGTATCATGAAAGTATTAATTATATCATTATATTTATTATCGTATCAGAAAAGAGTCACGAGGTGAGTAGTATTTATTAGTTAATCTATAACAGCTAATTCTATTTTATATCCAAATCCATAAATATTATTGATTTTTAAATTAGGAATTTTTTTTCTAAGTCTTGAAATAATATTTTTAAGGTTTGTTATGTCAGCATTTAAATCAAATTCATCAAACCATAATGCAGCAATTAATTCATCAGCGGTAAATATTCTTCCATTTGCCTCCAATAGTTTACTGATTAAAAGGATTTCTTTTTTGGTAATTTTCACAATGTTATTGTCTTTTATTAATTCTTTCTTATTTTTATTCCAAATAGTATTTTTATCAATATTTATAATATTTTTATCTTTAGTTGTATTATTACGATAAATTTTATGAGAAACTTTTAATAAATCATCAAGAAAAGAAGTGTAATTTATTGGTTTAGTAAAAAATTGTTCTATTCCTAAATTTACTAAAGGAAGCAAATAATTAAACTCATTTCTTGCTGACAAAATGATAACCGTCTGGTCTTGATTTATCTTATAAATTTCTTCAACTAATCCAATCCCATCCATTTTAGGCATTTTAATATCAGAAATCACTAAATCATAAAATTTATTTTTTTTTTCAAATATGCTTTATATTGTGAAATACCATTCATACCATCAATTGCAGTATCTACTTTGGGAAAAATATCTAGAAGCAATTCACTAAGTTCTTTTCTAAAATCATCATCATCTTCTACAAATAAAATATTAATATCTCTAGTATAGAGTTTTAAAAGACCTTAATCCATAAACATCCTTTCTGTAGAAATTTTAGCATGATTTTTCTTAAAAAAATTCCAAATGATATATTTAAAATACTTTTACTTTATATAATTATGAAAATAATTTTAAAGGAGTATTGTGAAAGCCATTATAAAATCAATATTATTTACAAATGATTATATCCTTTATGACAAGGTATACAAAGCAACTAAGAATACTATTATAAATGTAGATATTGAGACAAATACTAAGCAATTTATAGATAAGCAATTGAATAATAATGATATGTCATTAGTCATGATTGATATAGATTCCAAAGAATTTAAAAAAGATACTTTTATATCTTTTTTAGAAATGATTAAAGAAAAAAATAATTTGGAATTTATTTTCTTCACATCAAAAAAAATACCTGAAAATGAATTTTACGAATATAAGTTTGAAGCACTATATTATTTAGAAAAAAATATTTCTGAAGAATTTTTAGATTTAATAATGACAAATATATCAAAAAAGTTAGAAAAAGAACAAAAATTATTCTATCAATTAAAAGAACTAAAAAATTACACATTACAACACATTCATATTTCAAGCCTTAATCAAATTATAGAAAAGAATCTGTCCGATATAAGAAACTCTATTGATCTTATCTCAATAATTAGTAGTAATATAAAGTTTAAAATTGCAACTAAGATATTAGATATAGAGTACCTTCAAAAAAAGCTACTCGATATCGATACATATCTTCTCTCATTATCAAAAAATCTACATATATTTAATCATATGAATCAAAAAGATGAGATTATGATAGATTCATTATTAAGTGATATTCTAGATGATGCGATTAGTTTAGTTGATTATTCAACTAAAAAAAACAATATAAATATACTCACTAATTATCAAGTAGAAAAAGGAATTTTAGTTTTCAGAAATGATTTATTAAATGTTTTTATATGTATTCTCAGAATTTCTATTTCATCACTTAAAAAAAATCAAACTAGTCTTGATTTAAATATTAATCTTCATCAAAATAGTAATTCCCAAATAATAACTATCTGTTTCGATGGAAACATAATGAAAAGCAATATGGAGATACAATTAAATCTATCTTTATGCGATTTACTTATAAAAAAATTCTTTAGGAAGTTTATCTTACAAAAATACTAACAATAAAATCTGTTTTAAATTTAAATTCATATATAAATAATGACTAGATACTTTGTTATGACTATTTATCATTATACTTTCTATAAGAAAAAAAGGAGCAAATTATGAAAAAATTAATTTTACTAAGTTTTGTATTTACTAGTTTTTTATTTGCGAACACAATGGATAAGGCATTTGAGGCATTTAATAAAAAAGATTATAAAAATGCTAAGATGTATTTTCAAATAGAAGCCAAAAAAGAAAAGATTATTGCTCAATATTGGTTAGCAATTATCTATGAAAAAGGCCTAGTAATGAATTC
>JAMOLF010000058.1:0-5000 GCA_025267735.1 Mactra quadrangularis
AGCTGCGCACGGTTCGACCCCGCTGATTTTCGTATGTACTATAGCGTATTTTGACTGATTTTGAAGCTGGAACGGGTTGCCGCGGTCGAACCCTTGGCGGGATCGGGCTGGAATTTTAGGGGATCGTAGAAGGCACCTAGTTGAACATTGCATTCAAGTTTCACGCTGATCGAATAGGTATTAAGCGCGCAGTGAGCGGTACGAGGTTCGAGTAGGCAGTATTTCGTATGTACTATAGTGTAAATAGTCGTTTGTTGACGCTCCAACCCGCTGTCCCGGCCGGACCCGTAGTGGGATCTGGCTGAAAATTTAACAGAACGTAGCCCCAGCATTGCTCTGCCTGTGGTTAAAATTTGAACGAAATCGGCCGAGGATTAAGCCCGCGGCAGCCATTCTACGAGTGCCTGTACAAAAATCAGGGATAACTCTTGACGGTATATTGGAAGCGCAACATGACTGTAGGAGTTGTCGCGCTTTGTTGTTCTTTATTCTATGTAAGTAAGAATTGAAGCTCGAACTCTTTGCCGCGGGCGAACCCGTGGCTCGATCAGGCTGAGATTTTATAGGCTTCTAGGGGGCTCCTAGGTGAACATTGTCTCCAATTTTCAGCGTGATCGGATAAGTATTAAGCGCGCAGTGAGCGGTACGAGGTCCGAGTAGGCTGTATTTCGTATAGGACATATTGTAACTTGCCGTTGATTGAAACTCGAACTCGTTGTCCCCGGCGAGCCCGTGGTCCGATCGGACTGGGATTGGACGGGCAGGTAGAGGGCACCTAGGTGAACGTTGTGTGCGAGTTTCGTGTAGATCGGATCAGTATTAGGGGCACGGTAAGCTGCGCAAGGTTTGACCCCGCTGATTTTCGTAGGCGCTATCAAGTATGTAGACTTTTCTTGAAACTCGAACTCGCTGTCCCCGGCGAACCCGTGGTCCGATCGGGCTGATATTTTATAGGCGGACAGAGGACCCCCAGGTGAACATCGTATTGAAGTTTCGTGTTGATCGGATAAGTGTCAGGCGCGCGGCAAGCGGTACGAGGTTCGAGCCTACTGTACTTTATATGCACCCTATATGTAACAGTGTAAATTGGGGTTTGTTGAAGCTGGTACCCGTTGTCCCGGCTGAACCCGTGGCTCGATCAGGCTGAGATTTTACGGGCACCTAGTGGGCCCCTAGGTGAACATTGTGTCAAACTTTCATGCTGATCGAATAGGTATTAAGCGCGCAGTGAGCGGTACGAGGTTCGAGTAGGCTGTACTTCATACGCGACATAGTGTATATTGGCTGATTTTGAAGCTCGAACCCGTTGTGCCGGGCGAACCCCTGGTCCGATCGGGCCGGTATTTTACAGGCAAGTAGAGGGCACCTAGGTGAACATTGTGTCAAAATTTCATGCTGATCGAATAAGTATTAAGCGCGCAGTTAGCGGTACGAGGTTCGAGTAGGCTGTACTTCATATGTACTATAGTGTAAATAGTCGTTTTTTGAAGCTCGAACCGGTTGTCCTGGCCGAACCCGTGGTCGTATCAGGCTGAGATTTTACGGGCTCCTAGTGGGCCCCTAAGTGAACATTGTATCAAAATTTCATGCTGATCGAATAGGTATTAAGCGCGCAGTGAGCGGTACGAGGTCCGAGTAAGCTGTATTTCATACGCGACATAGTGTATATTGGCTGATTTTGAATCTCGAACCGGTCGTCCCCGGCGAACCCGTGGTCCGATCAGGCTGATATTTTACGGGCACCTCGTGGGCCCCTAGGTGAACATTGTATCGAAATTTCGTGCTGATCGAATAGGTATTAAGCGCGCAGTGAGCGGTACGAGGTTCGAGTAGGCTGTATTTCATATGTACTATAGTGTAAATAGTCGTTTTTTGAAGCTCGAACCGGTTGTCCCGGCCGTATCGGTGGCCGGATCTTTGTGAAATCTTGACAGAATGTAGTCCCATCATCGCTCTGTCTGCTGTGCAAATATGAACGAAATCGGGCGAGGAATAAGCCCGCGGCAGCCATTCTACGAGTGCGTGTACAAAAATCAGGGATAACTCTTGACGGTATATTGGAAGCTCAACATGACTGTAGGAGTTATCGCGCTTTGTTGTTCTTTATTCTATGTAAGTAAGAATTGAAGCTCGAACTCTTTGCCGCGGGAGAACCCGCGGCTCGATCAGGCTGAGATTTAATAGGCTTCTAGGGAGCTCCTAGGTGAACATTGTCTTCAAGTTCCAGCGTGATCGGATAAGTATTAGGCGCGCAGTGAGCGGTACGAGGTCCGAGTAGGCTGTATTTCATATGTACTATAGTGTAAATAGTCGTTTTTTGAAGCTCGAACCGGTTGTCCCGGCCGAACCCGTGGTCGTATCAGGCTGAGATTTTACGGGCACCTAGTGGGCCCCTAAGTGAACATTGTATCAAAATTTCATGCTGATCGAATAGGTATTAAGCGCGCAGTGAGCGGTACGAGGTCCGAGTAGGCTGTATTTCGTATAGGACATATTGTAACTTGCCGTTTATTGAAACTCGAACTCGTTGTCCCCGGCGAGCCCGTGGTCCGATCGGACTGGGATTTGACGGGCAGGTAGAGGGCACCTAGGTGAACGTTGTGTGCAAGTTTCGTGTAGATCGGATCAGTATTAGGAGCGCGGTAAGCTGCGCAAGGTTTGACCCCGCTGATTTTTGTAGGCGCTATAATGTATGTAGACTTTTCTTGAAACTCGAACTCGTTGTCCTCGGCGAACCCGTAGTCCGATCTGGCTGATATTTTACGGGTAGGTAGAGGTGTTATAGCTCAACATTGTATTAAAGTTTCGTGTGGATCGGCCAAGTATTGAGCGCGCGGCAAGCGGTACGAGGTTCTAGACTGCTGTACTTTATATGTGCCGTGTATGTTACAGTGTAAATTAGTGGTTTGTTGAAGCTGGTACCCGTTGTGCCGGCCGAAGCCGTGGCTCGATCAGGCTGAGATTTCACGGGCACCTCGGGGGCTCCTAGGTGAACATTGTCTCCGAGTTTCATGCTGATCGAATGAGTATTAGGCCCGCAGTAAGCGGTACGAGGTTCTAGTAGGCTGTATTTCCTACGCGACATAGTGTATATTGGCTGATTTTGAAGCTCGAACGGGTTGTCCTGGCCGAACCCGTGGCTCGATCAGGCTGAGATTTTACGGGCACCCCAGGGGCTTCTAGGTGAACAGTGCATTGAAATTTCATGCTGATCGGATAAGTATTAAGCGCGCAGTGAGCGGTACGAGGTTCGAGTAGGCAGTATTTCGTATGTACTGTAGTGTAGATTGTCGTTTATTGAAGCTCGAACCTGTTGTCCCGGCCGAACCCGCTGTCGGATCGGGCCGAGATTTGAAAGGCAGTTGGCGGGCGCGTATGGCAAGATTGTACGTAAGTGTCGTGTCGATCGGTAAGGTATTAAGGACGGGGCGAGCGACGCGAGAGTTGACCCCGCTGATTTATTTCGGCGCTCTAGTGTACGTAGAGCTTGTACTCGTCGCCGCGGCTGAACCCGCGGTTGGATCCGGCTGAAATTTCGTAGGCCGTCTAGCTGGGTGACTGTCCGGCGATGCCGAAGGTTTCAGTCCGATCGGGCCGGATCTTGGGGGTGCCGAGGGGGTTGGGGTACCAAAGTGTTGGTCGTCGCCAGCCACTCGACCCTCGGTTCGATCGGGCCCAAATTTGGGTAGAATGTGGAGCGGACGCCTGCCAATACGTGTACAAAATCTGAAGCGAATCGAAGCAGAAACGCGCCGTGTAGAAGGGTTGGAGTCTAATGGTATACTAACTATAGAGATAAAGTTACGCGAGTTGCTTCCCTTTGACCGTTACGTATTTTTATAGTGTTACTGTTACTACAGTATACACTATATAGAGGTATAGAGTGAATGGTGTCGCGATGTTGCAAACGCTCTAGTGCGTTAAGGGGTAATGGGATCGGGTCGAAACTTTGCAGGCCTTAATAATAGGTGTCTCTCTAGCGGACTGTGAAGTTTCAGCCCGATCGGCCCGGTGGTTCGGCTGCCGAGCCGGTACGGGTACCGAACTTGTGACCCCGGCTCGGAGCTCGAACCGGCAGTGCTAGCTCGCCCAAATTTACATAGAATGTGGAGCGGACGCCTGCCAATACGTGTATAAAATCTGAAGCGAATCGAAGCAGAAACGAGCCGTGTAGAAGGGTTGGAGTGTAACGGTATATTAACGATAGAGATTAAGTTACGCGAGTTGCTTCCCTTTGACCAACATGTAATTTTCATAGTGTTACTTACTATAAGAGTATACGAGTTGGATAAAGTGGTAAAGAGTGAATGTTGCAAACGCTCTAGTGCGCTAAGGAGTATCGGTATCGGGTTGAAACTTTGCAGGCCTTCGTGATAGATGTCTCTCCAGCCGACTATGAAGTTTCAGCCCGATCGGCCCGGTGGTTCGGCTGCCGGGCCGGTACGGGTACCGAACTTGTGACCCCGGCTCGGAGTCGAACCGGCCGTGCTAGCTCGCCCAACTTTATATGAAATGTAAAGCGGACGCCTGCCAATACGTGTATGAAATCTGAAGCGAATCGAAGCAGAAACGAGCCGTGTAGAAGGGTTGGAGTGTAACGGTATATTAACGATAGAGATACAGTTACGCGAGTTGCTTCCCTTTGACCAACATGTAATGTTCATAGTAAGTGTTACTTACTATAAGAGTATACGAGTTGGATATAGCGGTAAAGAGTGAATGTTGCAAACGCTCTAGTGCGTTAAGGAGTAATGGTATCGGGTTGAAACTTTGCAGGCCTTAATAATAGGTGTCTCTCTAGCCGACTGTGAAGTTTCAGCCCGATCGGCCCGGCGGTTCGGGTGCTGGACCGGTAAGGGTACCGAACTTGTGACCCCGGCTCGGAAGTCGAACCGGCTGTGCTATCTCGCCGAATTTTATACAAAATGTTAAGCAGACGCCTGCCAATACGTGCATAAAATTTGAAGCCAATCGAAGCAGAAACGAGCCGTGTAGAAGGG
>JAMOLF010000058.1:15000-24999 GCA_025267735.1 Mactra quadrangularis
GTGACGCAGTAGCTAGCCCGAAGAGACCGGGGGAGACTCCTTTTATCTCCTCGTGCATCAGTTAAGCGATTTCGTACTACTCTCTGTACCCAAGGGAAGACGCCCGCTACACCTTATGTTGATTGCCCCGGATCACCGGCCTCCAACGATTACCTAGTAGTTGCGAAGCCTCCACAAAGCCAGGTTCGGACTCGATGCCAGTACCAACGATAGTCGCAGGAGAGACGGTCTCGGCTAGACGCTAGGCAAGCCCTGCGATGAACCCGCGGCTATAATGCCTCTTCTCGCTCGGTCGTGGTGCCTTCGGACTGGAGCAGCGAGCAGGCAGGTTCATCAGAGACGCAGCCGTGCCTGGCTGTACGGTGGACCGTTAAGGTCCGGGATAGTTTCAGCGGACGAGCGCATGTAGGCATGGGGTACCCCGTACTATCGACGTAACGTGTTCGGGAGGTACCCGCTCGCCAATGCGAATGCCAGCAGCTAGCTCGATTACGCCGTAGGCCCCGTACTATTCTGCGGTGAGCAGGGTTTCGGGAAGCCAAGGCCCTCGGTGCTAGCGCGCCAGCGCCGTGGAAGGAAGCCTGGATACTAGACCGTGCTCGGTAGGTACCCGCGACAGACCAACCACGCAGGCGAAAAGGCGGTAGGCAAGCCGGCAAAAGAGCGCACAAGCATGGGTACCCCGTACTAGCGACGTAACGTGTTCGGAAGGTACCCGATCGCCCGTGCGAAATGCCAGCCAGTAGCTCCATTGCGCCGTAGGCCCGTACTATTCTGCGGTGAGCAGGGTTTCGGAAGCCATAGCCCTAGGTGCTAGCGCGCCAACGCCGTGGAAAGAAGCCAGGATACCCCCTACTAACGATGCACAGAACGTCCTCGGTAGGTACCCGCGGCAAACCAACCACAGAAGCGAGAAAAGCGCCCAGCCAGCTCGATTTCGCCGATGCCCCGTACTAGACTGCAATGAAGCAGGCGTTCGGGAAGCTACTGCCCTCGATCCTAGCTGAAACGCTCGCCGAAGCCATGCCTACTCGGGTACTAGCGATGCTCGACACACCGATTCCCCGGGCAAACAAATCTCTCCGGCTAAATCTCCCTTCTTTTTCGCCTTTCTAAGGGATGTCCGCTGATATCGACCTCAATCGACACCCTATCCCCTATATATGCCTCAGTATGGTGTAAACGGGTTGCCACGAGCACTTTTTTGCCAGTTCTGAGCTTATTTGTGAACCGATTTTGTTCAAATTTTAATATGTTATAGAGGGCATGTACACGCTCATTTCCATATATGGTTATGTATATCTATCTCTATTCCTAATGGGTGAAAAAGGGGGTCAAACTTTCCCCGCTGGAGAACGCACGGCGCCCCGGTCTTTTTACCGGGGTTTCCCGCGGCTGGAAGCAAGGCGCGCTGGAATCGGCGGCCGGCGGCTTGTTTCAGCGGGGAAAGCACGGCTGGGCACTCGGCCGCGGCTTAGGCCGGCTCTGCGGGTATTTTGCCGGGGATTTCAGCGGAGGCAAGCACGGGACACCGGGGTATGCATTTAATGTTGGTCCCAACCCGTTTCCACACCAAAAAAAGTGCAAGTCTTAATTTTTTTTTTGCTATATTAGTCCAGGCGGCTTAGGACATCGGCAGGCGGCTGTTTTCTGCCGGGGAAACATCGGCTGGGCACTCGGCCGGAGCATCAGCGGGCTCCGCGGGGCTTCTGCCGGGGTCTACGCGGCCTGCCGCGGACATCGCTTTTTCTCCCTTGATTTCAGCGGAGGCAAGCACGGGACACCGCGGTAGACCTCGGATGGTGGTTCCAACCCGTTTCCACACCGAAAAAAGTGCAAGTCTTAATTTTATTTTCGTTATATTAGTCCAGGCGGCTTAGGATA
Organism: Mactra quadrangularis; assembly: GCA_025267735.1. Taxonomy (NCBI): domain Eukaryota; kingdom Metazoa; phylum Mollusca; class Bivalvia; order Venerida; family Mactridae; genus Mactra; species Mactra quadrangularis. The sequence goes on from JAMOLF010000058.1 coordinate 16,885, forward strand.
TCGGCAGGCGGCTTATTTCTGCCGGGGAACCTCGGCTGGGCACTCGGCCTGGGTATCAGCGGGCTCCGCGGGCCTTCTGCCGGGGTCTACGCGGCCTGCTGCGGACATCGGTCTTTCTCCCTTGATTTCAAGCGGAGGCAAGCACGGGACACCGCGGTAGACCTCGGATGGTGGTTCCAACCCGTTTCCACACCAAAAAAAGTGCAAGTCTTTATTTTATTTTTGTTATATTACTCCAGGCGGCTTGGGACATCGGCAGGCGGCTGTTTTCTGCCGGGGAACCTCGGCTGGGCACTCGGCCGGAGCATCAGCGGGCTCTGCGGGGCTTCTGCCGGGGTCTACGCGGCATGCCGCGGACATCGCTTTTTCTCCCTTGATTTCAGCGGAGGCAAGCACGGGACACCGCGGTAGACCTCGGATGGTGGTTCCAACCCGTTTCCACACCGAAAAAAGTGCAAGTCTTAATTTTATTTTCGTTATATTAGTCCAGGCGGCTTAGGATATCGGCAGGCGGCTTATTTCTGCCGGGGAACCTCGGCTGGGCACTCGGCCTGGGTATCAGCGGGCTCCGCGGGCCTTCTGCCGGGGTCTCCGCGGCATGCCGCGGACATCGGTCTTTCTCCCTTGATTTCAAGCGGAGGCAAGCACGGGACACCGCGGTAGACCTCGGATGGTGGTTCCAACCCGTTTCCACACCGAAAAAAGTGCAAGTCTTTATTTTATTTTTGTTATATTACTCCAGGCGGCTTGGGACATCGGCAGGCGGCTGTTTTCTGCCGGGGAACCTCGGCTGGGCACTCGGCCGGGGCATCAGCGGGCTCCGCGGGGCTTCTGCCGGGGTCTCCGCGGCATGCCGCGGACATCGGTCTTTCTCCCTTGATTTCAAGCGGAGGCAAGCACGGGACACCGCGGTAGACCTCGGATGGTGGTTCCAACCCGTTTCCACACCGAAAAAAGTGCAAGTCTTTATTTTATTTTTGTTATATTACTCCAGGCGGCTTGGGACATCGGCAGGCGGCTGTTTTCTGCCGGGGAAGCTCGGCTGGGCACTCGGCCGGGGCATCAGCGGGCTCCGCGGGGCTTCTGCCGGGGTCTACGCGGCATGCCGCGGACATCGGTCTTTCTCCCTTGATTTCAAGCGGAGGCAAGCACGGGACACCGCGGTAGACCTCGGATGGTGGTTCCAACCCGTTTCCACACCGAAAAAAGTGCAAGTCTTTATTTTATTTTTGTTATATTACTCCAGGCGGCTTGGGACATCGGTATGCGGCTCATTTCAGCGGGGAAACATCGGCTAGGCACTCGGCCGGAGCATCAGCGGGCTCCGCGGGGCTTCTGCCGGGGTCTACGCGGCCTGCCGCGGACATCGCTTTTTCTCCCTTGATTTCAAGCGGAGGCAAGCACGGGACACCGCGGTAGACCTCGGATGGTGGTTCCAACCCGTTTCCACACCGAAAAAAGTGCAAGTCTTAATTTTATTTTTGTTATATTAGTCCAGGCGGCTTGGGACATCGGCAGGCGAGTGTTTTCTGCCGGGGAAGCTCGGCTGGGCACTCGGCCGGGGCATCAGCGGGCTCCTCGTGCCTTCTGCCGGGGTCTACGCGGCATGCCGCGGACATCGGTCTTTCTCCCTTGATTTCAAGCGGAGGCAAGCACGGGACACCGCGGTAGACCTCGGATGGTGGTTCCAACCCGTTTCCACACCCAAAAAAGTGCAAGTCTTAATTTTATTTTTGTTATATTAGTCCAGGCGGCTTGGGACATCGGTATGCGGCTCATTTCAGCGGGGAAACATCGGCTAGGCACTCGGCCGGAGCATCAGCGGGCTCCGCGGGGCTTCTGCCGGGGTCTACGCGGCCTGCCGCGGACATCGCTTTTTCTCCCTTGATTTCAAGCGGAGGCAAGCACGGGACACCGCGGTAGACCTCGGATGGTGGTTCCAACCCGTTTCCACACCGAAAAAAGTGCAAGTCTTAATTTTATTTTTGTTATATTAGTCCAGGCGGCTTAGGATATCGGCAGGCGGCTTATTTCTGCCGGGGAACCTCGGCTGGGCACTCGGCCTGGGTATCAGCGGGCTCCGCGGGACTTCTGCCGGGGTCTACGCGGCATGCCGCGGACATCGGTCTTTCTCCCTTGATTTCAAGCGGAGGCAAGCACGGGACACCGCGGTAGACCTCGGATGGTGGTTCCAACCCGTTTCCACACCCAAAAAAGTGCAAGTCTTAATTTTATTTTAATTATATTAGTCCAGGCGGCTTAGGATATCGGCATACGGCTTATTTCTGCCGGGGAACCTCGGCTGGGCACTCGGCCTGGGTATCAGCGGGCTCCGCGGGCCTTCTGCCGGGGCCTACGCGGCATGCCGCTGACATCGGTCTTTCTCCCTTGATTTCAAGCGGAGGCAAGCACGGGACACCGCGGTAGACCTCGGATGGTGGTTCCAACCCGTTTCCACACCGAAAAAAGTGCAAGTCTTAATTTTTTTTTTGCTATATTAGTCCAGGCGGCTTAGGACATCGGCAGGCGGCTGTTTTCTGCCGGGGAAACATCGGCTGGGCACTCGGCCGGAGCATCAGCGGGCTCCGCGGGGCTTCTGCCGGGGCCTACGCGGCATGCCGCGTACATCGGTCTTTCTCCCTTGATTTCAAGCGGAGGCAAGCACGGGACACCGCGGTAGACCTCGGATGGTGGTTCCAACCCGTTTCCACACCGAAAAAAGTGCAAGTCTTAATTTTTTTTTTGCTATATTAGTCCAGGCGGCTTAGGACATCGGCAGGCGGCTGTTTTCTGCCGGGGAAACATCGGCTGGGCACTCGGCCGGAGCATCAGCGGGCTCCGCGGGGCTTCTGCCGGGGTCTACGCGGCCTGCCGCGGACATCGCTTTTTCTCCCTTGATTTCAAGCGGAGGCAAGCACGGGACACCGCGGTAGACCTCGGATGGTGATTCCAACCCGTTTCCACACCGAAAAAAGTGCAAGTCTTAATTTTATTTTTGTTATATTAGTCCAGGCGGCTTAGGATATCGGCAGGCGGCTTATTTCTGCCGGGGAACCTCCGCTGGGCACTCGGCCGGGGTATCAGCGGGCTCCGCGGGCCTTCTGCCGGGGTCTACGCGGCATGCCGCGGACATCGGTCTTTCTCCCTTGATTTCAAGCGGAGGCAAGCACGGGACACCGCGGTAGACCTCGGATGGTGGTTCCAACCCGTTTCCACACCGAAAAAAGTGCAAGTCTTAATTTTATTTTTGTTATATTAGTCCAGGCGGCTTAGGACATCGGCAGGCGAGTGTTTTCTGCCGGGGAAGCTCGGCTGGGCACTCGGCCGGGGCATCAGCGGGCTCCGAGGGCCTTCTGCCGGGGTCTACGCGGCATGCCGCGGACATCGGTCTTTCTCCCTTGATTTCAGCGGAGGCAAGCACGGGACACCGCGGTAGACCTCGGATGGTGGTTCCAACCCGTTTCCACACCGAAAAAAGTGCAAGTCTTAATTTTATTTTTGTTATATTAGTCCAGGCGGCTTGGGACATCGGCAGGCGGCTGTTTTCTGCCGGGGAAGCTCGGCTGGGCACTCGGCCGAAGCATCAGCGGGCTCCTCGGGCCTTCTGCCGGGGTCTACGCGGCCTGCCGCGGACATCGGTCTTTTTCGCTTGATTTCAGCGGAGGCAAGCACGGGGCACCGGGGTATGCTTCCGATGTTTGTCCCAACCCGTTTCCACACCAAAAAAAGTGCAAGTTGTCATTTTAATGTTTAACAAAAGTGTATTCCGAAGCTAGACTGATATGCTGTGTATGTTTTTTTCGTTGCAACCCGTTTCCACCAGTATTCTCCTATATGTTTATAGGATCCAAGTGTACAACTTTACTATGTCGTTGTGGGCGTATGTACTGCGTAATGAAGAGACGCTACTCAGTAGATGACCTGTCCGGACGAGTAGTACATGGATGTAAAAGTATGAGGTGTGTGGTAGGAGTGGTTAGGGTTCTGAGTCGCTGCCGGTATCCAACCTTTCACTTGTTGCAGGGAGCCGAGTTGCTGTCCGATCCGGCTGATATTTACACATTGTGTAGCCCAAACGATTGTCTACCTGTGGTGAAATTTCCAACGGATTCTAAGTAGGCGTAAGAGCTGGGCACGGTTGAGACCGAGATGGGCGTGGCAGTGTCCCTGCAGGCAACACCCGTATTCGTAGTAGCGTCTGAACCAGCGCTCCTATCAGGCTGAAATTTTCGTGACCGACAGAGGACTACCACCTAAACATGGTGTTAAAATTTCATGCCGATCGGATTAGTATTAAGGGCAGGGCAAGCGGTACGAGGTTCGAGTCTGGTGTACTTAATATACTGTATAGAGTAAATTGTCGTTTATTGAAGTTCGAACCCGTTGGCACGGTCGAACCCGTGGTGGGATCTGGCTGAAAATTTAACATAATGTAGCCCCATCATTGCTCTGCCTGTGGTTAAAATTTGAATGAAATCGGCCGAGGAATAAGCCCGCGGCAGCCATTCTACGAGTGCCTGTACAAAAATCAGGGATAACTCTTGACGGTATATTGGAAGCGCAACATGACTGTAGGAGTTGTCGCGCTTTGTTGTTCTTTATTCTATGTAAGTAAGAATCGAAGCTCGAACTCTTTGCCGCGGGAGAACCCGCGGCTCGATCAGGCTGAGATTTTATAGGCTTCTAGGGGGCTCCTAGGTGAACATTGTCTCCAATTTTCAGCGTGATCGGATAAGTATTAGGCGCGCAGTAAGCGGTACGAGGTTCGAGTAGGCAGTATTTCATATGTACTATAGTGTAAATAGTCGTTTTTTGAAGCTCGAACAGGTTGTCCCGGCCGAACCCGTAGTCGTATCGGGCTGAGATTTTACGGGCACCTAGGGGGCTCCCAGGTGAAGATTGTATTAAAGTTTGATGCCGATCGGATGGGTATTAGTCGCGCAGTAAGCGGTACGAGGTTCTAGTAGGCTGTATTTCGTATGGGACATATTGTAACTTGCCGTTTATTGAAACTCGAACTCGTTGTGCCGGGCGAACCCTTGGTGGGATCGGACTGGGATTTCACGGGAAGGTAGAGGGCACCTAGGGGAAGATTGCATTAAAGTTTCAAGTGGATCGGATCAGTATTAGGAGCACGGTAAGCTGCGCAAGGTTTGACCCCGCTGATTTTTGTCGGCGCTATAATGTATGTAGACTTTTCTTGAAACTCGAACTCGTTGTCCCCGGCGAACCCGTGGTCCGATTGGGCTGATATTTTACAGGCAGGCAGAGGACTCCCAGGTGAACATCGTATCAAAGTTTCGCGTTGATCGGATAAGTGTCAGGCGCGCGGCAAGCGGCGCACGGTTCGAGCCTACTGTACTTTATATGTACCGTATATGTTACAGTGTAAATTAGTGGTTTGTTGAAGCTGGTACCCGTTGTCCCGGCCGAACCCGTAGTCGTATCGGGCTGAGATTTTACGGGCACCTCGGGGGATCCTAGGTGAACATTGTCTCCGAGTTTCATGTCGATCGGATGATTATTAGGCGCGCAGTGAGCGGTACGAGGTTCGAGTAGGCTGTAATTCGTATGTACTATAGTGTAAATAGTCGTTTTTTGAAGCTCGAACCGGTTGTCCTCGCCGAACCCGTGGTCGTATCAGGCTGAGATTTTACGGGCATCTAGTGGGCCCCTAAGTTAACATTGCATTCAAGTTTCACGCTGATCGAATAAGTATTAAGCGCGCAGTGAGCGGTACGAGGTCCGAGTAGGCAGTATTTCATATGTACTATAGTGTAAATAGTTGTTTTTTGACGCTCCAACCCGCTGTCCCGGCCGAACCCGTGGTTGGATCGGGCTGAAAATTTAACAAAATGTAGCCACATCATTGCTCTGTCTGTGGTTAAAAAATAATTGAAATCGATCGAGGAATAAGGCCACGGCAGCCATTCTACGAGTGCCTGTACAAAAATCAGGGATAACTCTTGACGGTATATTGGAAGCGCAACATGACTGTAGGAGTTGTCGCGCTTTGTTGTTCTTTCTTCTATGTAAGTAAGAATGGAAGCTCGAACTCTTTGCCGCGGGAGAACCCGCGACTCGATCAGGCTGATATTTTATAGGCTTCTAGGGGGCTCCTAGGTGAACATTGTCTCCAATTTTCAGCGTGATCGGATAAGTATGAAGCTCGCAGTAAGCGGTACAAGGTCCGAGTAGGCAGTATTTCATATGTACTATAGTGTAAATAGTCGTTTTTTGAAGCTCGAACCGGTTGTCCCGGCCGAACCCGTAGTCGTATCGGGCTGAGATTTTACGGGCACCTAGGGGGCTTCCAGTAGAAGATTGTATTAAAGTTTGATGCCGATCGGATGGGTATTAGTCGCGCAGTAAGCGGTACGAGGTTCTAGTAGGCTGTATTTCGTATGGGACATATTGTAACTTGCCGTTTATTGAAACTCGAACTCGTTGTCCCCGACGAGCCCGTGGTCCGATCGGACTGGGATTGGACGGGCAGGTAGAGGGCACCTAGGTGAACGTTGTGTGCGAGTTTCGTGTAGATCGGATCGGTATTAGGAGCACGGTAAGCTGCGCAAGGTTTGACCCCGCTGATTTTTATAGGCGCTATCATGTATGTAGACTTTTCTTGAAACTCGAACTCGTTGTCCCCGGCGAACCCGTCGTCCGATCGGGCTGATATTTTACAGGCGGGCAGAAGACTCCCAGGTGAACATCGTGTCAAAGTTTCACGTTGATCGGATAAGTGTCAGGCGCGCGGCAAGCGGCGCACGGTTCGAGCCTACTGTACTTTATATGCGCCGTATATGTTACAGTGTAAATTGGGGTTTGTTGAAGCTGGTACCCGTTGTGCCGGCCGAACCCGTGGCTCGATCAGGCTGATATTTTACGGGCACCTAGTGGGCCGCTAGGTGAACATTGTATCGAAATTTCGTGCTGATCGAATAGGTATTAAGCGCGCAGTGAGCGGTACGAGGTTCGAGTAGGCTGTACTTCATACGCGACATAGTGTATATTGGCTGATTTTGAAGCTCGAACCGGTCGTCCCCGGCGAACCCGTGGTCCGATCAGGCTGATATTTTACGGGCACCTAGTGGGCCCCTAGGTGAACCTTGTATCGAAATTTCGTGCTGATCGAATAGGTATTAAGCGCGCAGTGAGCGGTACGAGGTTCGAGTAGGCTGTACTTCATACGCGACATAGTGTATATTGGCTGATTTTGAAGCTCGAACCCGTTGTGCCGGCTGAACCCGTGGCTCGATCAGGCTGATATTTTACGGGCACCTAGTGGGCCCCTAGGTGAACATTGTGTCAAACTTTCATGCTGATCGAATAAGTATTAAGCGCGCAGTGAGCGGTACGAGTTTCGAGTAGGCTGTACTTCATACGCGACATAGTGTATATTGGCTGATTTTGAAGCTCGAACCCGATGTGCCGGGCGAACCCTTGGTGGGATCGGGCTGGGATTTCACGGGAAGGTAGAGGGCACCTAGGGGAACATTGCCTTAAAGTTTCAAGTGGATCGGATCAGTATTAGGGGCACGGTAAGCTGCGCACGGTTCGACCCCGCTGATTTTCGTATGTACTATAGCGTATTTTGACTGATTTTGAAGCTGGAACGGGTTGCCGCGGTCGAACCCTTGGCGGGATCGGGCTGGAATTTTAGGGGATCGTAGAAGGCACCTAGTTGAACATTGCATTCAAGTTTCACGCTGATCGAATAGGTATTAAGCGCGCAGTGAGCGGTACGAGGTTCGAGTAGGCAGTATTTCGTATGTACTATAGTGTAAATAGTCGTTTGTTGACGCTCCAACCCGCTGTCCCGGCCGGACCCGTAGTGGGATCTGGCTGAAAATTTAACAGAACGTAGCCCCAGCATTGCTCTGCCTGTGGTTAAAATTTGAACGAAATCGGCCGAGGATTAAGCCCGCGGCAGCCATTCTACGAGTGCCTGTACAAAAATCAGGGATAACTCTTGACGGTATATTGGAAGCGCAACATGACTGTAGGAGTTGTCGCGCTTTGTTGTTCTTTATTCTATGTAAGTAAGAATTGAAGCTCGAACTCTTTGCCGCGGGCGAACCCGTGGCTCGATCAGGCTGAGATTTTATAGGCTTC
>JAMOLF010000059.1:0-25190 GCA_025267735.1 Mactra quadrangularis
GATGTTGGTATTAATAGATTAGATACTGGAAAACTAGTAGGTGACGCTGATTTTGAAAACATTAAAGATAAATGTTCATTTATAACACCAGTTCCTGGTGGAGTTGGTCCAATGACTATAGGAATGCTTTTAAAAAACACAATTAAAGCAGCAAAATTAAGAGAGAAAAGAGAATCAAAATAAATGTTAAAAAAAATATATAGTTGGTCTTCATCATGGACAGGTACTATTGTAATAGTATTGGGAATAATATTTTTTGTAGCACAAGCATTTGTAATACCTAGTGGAAGTATGAAAAATACTCTATTAATTGGTGATATGCTTTTTGTAAAGAAATTTTCTTATGGTATTCCAACACCAAGAATACCTTGGTTAGAAATAAAAGTATTACCAGATTTTAATGATAATGGACATTTAATTGAAGGGGATAGACCTAAAAGAGGTGAAATTGTAGTTTTTAGATATCCTAAAAATGAAGCAATACATTATGTAAAAAGAGCCGTTGCAACAGGCGGTGATATTATTGCACTACAAGATAAAAACTTATTACTTCATCCAAAAGAAGGAAATGAGTATATAAAAGCAAACTATAAAAAAGAAGTATCTTAGAAATTGAGGGAAGACTATGGGTTGTAAATCCATATAGAGAAGAGCACCCTGGAATTCATAATGATTCAAGTGTTGTAAATAATGGTTTAAATCCAAGAGAATTATTTAATATGAATCCTATTCTTGTACCGGAAGATGAAACATTTATGATGGGAGATAATAGAGACCACTCAAATGATTCAAGATTTTGGGGAACTGTACCTTATAAGTTTGTAGTTGGAACTCCATGGTTTGTTTACTTTTCTTGGGATAAAAACAAAGAAATTAGATGGGATAGAGTTTTAAAACAAGTTGATACATTAGAAGAAAAGATGGATAATAAGACAACTGATTTAAATCATGAAGAAGGAATTTATTAGTATGAAATATTTTATTGGCGCAGATCATGCAGGTATTGATATTAAAGCTTATGTTAAAGAACTATTTGAAAAGAAAGGTCATGAAGTTATTGATCTAGGTCCAAATACAAAAAATAGAGTTGATTATCCAGATTTTGCAGCAAAAGTTTGCGAAAATGTACTTGAAAATGAAGGAAGCAAAGGTATTTTAATTTGTGGTTCTGGAATTGGTATGAGTATGGCTGCAAATAAATTTGATGGAATTAGAGCAGCACTTTGCCATAATGAGTATTCTGCAAAGATGGCAAGAGAGCATAATGATGCTAATGTAATTTGTTTAGGTGAGAGAGTATCTGGATATGGAATGGTTGATGCAATTGTTGATTCATGGAATAGCTCTTCATTTGAAGGTGGAAGACATGAAGGAAGAGTTGAGAAAATAAATGCATTAAGTAAAATTGGATCGTGTAGAGTATAATAATCGTTAAGTAAGGATTTAAAATGAGAGAACCTTGGCAAATATATCTAATGATGTTTATAGTTGTATCATTAATGTTACTTGGTAAAAAAATGATGTTTTTTTCTAATAGTGATGAAGATAAAAACGAGGACAAAGATAAAATGATAAATCCTAAAATTATTGATGCTATTTTTTCTTCAGCATCAATACAAAGATGGAATGATTATCCTAGAATGGTTGAATTAGTTGAGCTTGATAAACAAGCTCATAAATTTATTATTGCATATTTTATTGCAAAACTTGAAAAAGATATTAATTACACTCATTTAATTGAAGCTGGTATTTTTGAGTTTTTAAGACGTGTAGTTGTAACTGATATAAGACCAGATGTATTTAGAAAAGCTTTACAAAAAAAAGCTAAAGAAATTAATACTTGGGTTATTTCTAAACTTGCTCCTTTTTTAAAAGATATAGATAATGGTCTTTTTCTACAAAAATTTGAAGAATACCTTAGAAATCCAGAAATATACAAAAAAGAAAGATTTGTTTTAAAAGCTGCTTCTTATTTAGCAACAAAATGGGAATTTTCAATTGTTTATCAAACAAGTGCATTTTTAAATGATATTGATGATGTGAAAAAAAGTGTTGATGAAGAAATAGAAGATTATTATGAATTAATAGGTGTACGAAAAATAGCACTTAATAAAAAACTTTCAAAAATCATAGAATTAAGTGGAAGATTACGATTTCAAAAAAGATGGGCTCAAACGCCAAGAGTTCCTGAAACATCTGTTTTAGGTCATATGTTAACTGTTGCAATCTTTGGATACTTTTATTCAATTGAGGTTAATGCATGTGATAAAAGATTACAAAACAATTTTTTTACAGCCCTATTCCATGATTTACCAGAAGCTTTAACAAGAGATATTATTACTCCTGTAAAATATTGTGTAGATGAATTATCTGAAATAATTTCAGAGTATGAATTAGAAAAAATACAAGAAGATATTTTACCGAATGTTCCAGAATCATTAAAAGAAGAATTTTCTTATCTTTTAGGTTTATACGATGGAATAAAAGAAGAGTTTTTAAATAAAATAAATGAAAACAACATACAAATTGTAGATGATGTTTCTAAATACAACCAAGATAAATATAATGCAATAGATGGTTTAGCTTTAAAACAATGTGATAAGTTATCTGCATTTGTAGAAGCCAGTTTATCTATTTCACATGGAATAAAATCTAAAGAACTTGTAAATGGGAAAAAAGAAATTCTAAATTCTTTAAAAGAAATTCAAGGAATAAATTTTAAAGAAATTGCACAAAGAATAGATACAGAATTTGGAACAACAGGGCAAACACAAGTAAGAATGGATTTTGATTAAATTAAAAAAATTCTTTTATTTGTGCTTTTGTTTCTTCTATTTCTTTGGTGATTTCTTCTTCAGTCCAATTAAATTCTACAGCCATTAATAAACAAACTTCTCGTACACATAAAAGAGATTTTTCTTTATTTATAAAACATAAAGAGATTCTTCTAGCTAAAAAATCTATTGGTTTTTTCACAAACTCATGTTTTATAGTATAAGCAACTTCTGCTTTTATAAAAGGTAATTCTTTATTAATTAAATCATATTGATTGAGTTTTTTAGCAAGATTTGCAACTTCTATTGATTTATCTCCATACAAAGTAATCAAAGATTTTTTTGTTTGAATCGAAAAATCATAAGAATCTAAAATTTCTGTTATTGCATCTAAATCCATATAGGAACCAACTACTTTTAAATCTTTTGTTTTACACTTTTGTTTCTTTTTTAAAAAATCATTTTTAATTGAATAATCAACTAATTGTTCAGCCATTTTCCTATATGTAGTCCATTTTCCACCTGCAATTGATATTAAACCATTTTTAGATTTTGTAATTAAGTGTTCTCTTACAACATTTTGTGTTGAATTTGAATCACTATTTTTCACTAAAGGTCGAATTCCGCTCCAAGAAGATAGAACATCGTTTTTTTCTATCTTCTTTTCCATATATTCATTTACATGAGAAATCAGATACTCTATTTCATCCTCTTGGGCTTTACTATTTGATGAATATTTAACTTCATTATCAGTAGTTCCTATCATACATTCATCCATGTAAGGTAAAATGAATACTACTCTTCCATCACTTGTTTTTGGTATTAAAATACCCTCATTAGAATTTAGAAATTTTTTATCAATAACAATATGTATTCCTGAACTTAAACTTAATATTTCCTCAGCTTTTTTATCATCTAATAGTCTAATATTATCTATATTAGCACCCGTGGCATTTATAATACACTTTGATTTTATTTGATGTTTATTTCTTGTAATTTTGTCATAAAATTTTATTCCTGATATTTTATTATCTTCATCATATAAAAAGTTTGTAACTTCTGAATAGTTTTTCAAAGTTGCATGAAAAGATAATGCTGTTTGTAAAAGAGCAATTACCATTCGTGAATCTAAAAATCTTCCATCATGAAAAGACACAGCACCTTTTAAATTTTCATTTTTAATATTATTTTGAAGTTTTAAGATTTCATCTTTATTTATAAATTTATTTGAACCAATACTTTTAGAAAAAGAAATAAGTTTATATAAAAACAGACCAGAATAAATATAAAAAACTTCTTTCCATGAATATACAGGAGTATTAAGTTTCAACGTTTTTGCTATATGAGGAGCATTATTTAGAAATATTGAACGCTCAAGCAATCCTTCTTTTACTAAATCATATTGAGATTTATCCAAGTGTTTACTGCTTTTTCTAAATAACGAACACCACCATGAATTAATTTAGAACTTTTAGAACTTGTTCCTGAAGCAAAATCATCTTTATCTAAGATTAATGTTTTGTACCCCCTTGAACTTGCATCAAGAGCAATACCCGCACCAGTAGAACCAGCACCAATAATAACTATATCATAAGATTCATCAAGCCTTGGATTCATTATAATTCCTTATATTTTATAAAAAATAGTATACCATTTTTATAAAAAGATATAATTACAAAATAAAAAAGGATTAACTTGAGTAAAATAATATTAGATGTAAATAGTAAAGATGTAGATACAGTATTGATGATTTTATCAAACCTAAAATCAGGTTTAATTTCAAATATTTCTACAGATAAAAAAAACACTTCAACTTCAATAAAAAACAAAAATAATTTCAAAAAAACAGTTGTTCAAGATGAGTTTATGGAAAAACCAAGCTCAACAGGAAAGTATTTATCAAGAAATGCATATAAACAAAAAATAAGTAGATAAGGAGTAACCATGCAAGTTTTAATTCTTATATTAGTTGTTTTTACAATTATAGTATATTTGATTTATAAAATAAAAAAGACTTTTTCTAAAAAAGACTTAATTATATTTGTTGTATTTATTGTAATAATAACTATAGGAAGTATATTTTATAGTAATATAAAAGAAAATGAACTACCACAAGCTTTTAAAGTTAAATATTTAAAAGATAAAAATATTGAAATATTAAAGTTATCAATTGATGAAAATGCAATGGAAATTTTAAGCAGTGATAAATCAACCTATAATTTTTCATATATTATAAAAAAAGATAATACAGAATATGTTTGTCAAGCAAAAAATATAAAAGTTCAAATAATTGAAGATGAGTATATTTTTGATGAAATAATAGAAAATTGTAGAAAAAAATAAGAAGATTAAAAGTAAAACTTTTAATCTTCTCTTAACAGTCTTCTTATAAGAAAATATCCGCCATTTGGTTTTTATACCATCCAACAGCATATTCAGCTTCTTGCATTCTATATGAATCACTAGCAGCCATAGGACTTAATCCACCAGAACCTTTAACTTTAATAATCTTATTTTCATGTGCTTCATAAACAGCAGCAACAGAAATACCATAAGTTGGAGAAAGTAAACTATAACAAGTGTTAGCCAATTTTGGAGGATTAACAACAGGTAGTTTTTCCAACATTCTAGAAATTTGTAAAGCAGCAATTTTTGCTTGTGAATTAGCAGAGAAGCCAGATTTTGGCATTTTTGTAGCAATTGATGCATCACCAATAACATGAACATTTTTAATAAGTTTTGATTCAAAAGTTTTTGTATTTACAGGACACCAGTCACCTTTTGTAAGCCCTGAATCAAATGCCAATTGTCCAGCTTTTTGAGATGGAATATAATTAAGAACATCAGCTTTTATTTCTTCTTCTTCTGTTGTAACAACTCTATTTTTAGGATCAACTTTGACTACTTTACCACCAAACTCAGAAGCTCTCCATTCAATCATATCTCCATATAATTTTTCCCAACCTTCTGTAAATAAACCTTGTTTTGAGAATTTATTTTTTTGATCTAAAATAACTATTTTAGAATTTGGTTTATTATTTTTTAGATAATGAGCAACTAATGAAATTCTTTCATAAGGTCCAGGAGGACATCTAAAAGGATTTGGAGGAGCTACCATAACATAAGTACCACCATCTTTCATATCTTCAAGTTGTTTTCTTAAAAGTGAAGTTTGAGCACCTGCTTTATATGCATGAGGTGCATACATGTCAGATCCCTCAACATAACCTTTCTCATATTTAAAATCAATACCAGGAGATACAACTGCTTTTGTAAATGGTACAATTTGACCATTTTCTAAAATAACACTACTTGTTACACCATCAACTTTTTTTACTTTTTCATGCATAACTATAACTTTATATTTACTTTCTAAAGTTTTATAATCATGTTTAATATATTCAATATCATTCATACCTGCAATAACTGTATTTCCAAAAGGACAAGTATAATATTCTTTATTTTGCTCAATTAAAATAACCTCAGTATCAGGGCTAAATTTTTTTAGATATTTAGCTGCTGTTGCACCACCAAATCCTCCACCTACAACTACTACTCTTTTTTTATTCTTTGGTAAAGATACACTAGTAATACTACTACACGCTGTAAATGAAAGTGCAATAGAACTTACAAGTAATTTATTAAAATTTCTTCTATTCATCATAACTTTATCCTCTTATCTTTTAACTTTAGAAAAGTAATACGAAACTTGTTCTAACTCTTCATCAGTAAAACCTTTTACATGCTTTTGCATCATAGTTCCAGTTTTAGTACCATTTTTATATTCTAATAATGTTTTATATAAAGTTGTTTTTCCCATACCTGCAATATATGGTGTAATTGTCGTAGATTTTCCATCTGTACCATGACAAGAGGCACATGATAATGATAACATTTGACCTTTTATTGGATCATAGTCTGCTGCAAATGACAAACTGCATAGACAGAACAAAATAGCTGTAATTTTTTTCATAAATCTCTCCTTAATTTTATACTAAAAATTATACATACTATATAGTTTTTAGTTATATGAAAATATAATATTGTTAGTTTTCTTAACACAAAATTAAGCTTTGAGAAAGACTTCGTAGCATTAGAATAACATTTATATTTATTAATATAAGTAAAAATAATACTAATTCTAAAACTATCTCCTACTTTAGGTAGTTTAATAAATATACATAATTATATTTATTAAACAATTATATAAATACTTTTTATAAAAGAATTTTTAAATTTACGCAGGTTTTAAAACTTTTCTTAGTTTTACAAACGTGAGGGAAAAGGACAATTATCACAATCAGGTTTAACAGCCTTACAAATATATCTTCCAAATAAAACCATAGCTTGATGAAAAATATGTAAATCATGTCCTTTTAGTTTTTTAACTAAATCAGCTTCTGTAATTTCAACAGTCTTACCATCACTAAGTCCTAATCTATGAGAAACTCTAAATACATGTGTATCAACAGCCATTAAATTAGCACCCTCAAACTCAATCATAAAAACATTTGCTGTTTTATTACCTACACCTGCAAGTTTCATAAGCTCTTTTTGAATATGGGGTATTTCACCATCATAATTTTCTATTACACTTTGAGCCATTTTAATAATATTTTTTGATTTATTATTAAAAAATGAACAAGATTTAAGTAAATCCTTTACCTCATCAAGTGAAGCATCTGCTAATTCATATACACTTGGATATTTTTCAAATAAAGCTGGTGTAATAATATTTACTCTTTTATCAGTACATTGTGCTGATAAAATAATAGCTATTAATAATTCATAATCATTTTTATAATCAAGCTCTGTAACTGCATCTGCATATTTTGATACAAAGGCTTCTTTTAGTATTTCTATTTCTTTTTTAGTTGCTTTTTTCATTTATATCTCATATTTCTTTTCTAATTTTTTTATCTCTTTTAATATATCATCTACACTATCTTTCAATTCACTTCCCATCTTTTTTATCTCATTTGGAAACTCATCTTGCATCAAAGTCATAAGTGCATACCAAATAGGTTTAAATCTATCTTTTAATTGGTATTTTTCAAGTTCAAAAAACTCTTTTACTTTATAATACTGTCCTTTAGCTATCATTAAATTTAAATATTCAGAAATATCACTATTTAACTCTATTGCTTCTTTATAAGTATCAAGCCATTGAAAGAATTTTTCATAACTCCTCGAAAACTCTTCATTCCATAACAATATAATGGAATAATTATAAGTACTTCCAAAATATGATTTTTCATAATACTCATTTATTAAAGATAATGCTTTATTTATATTTATTGCTTGTTCAAAATAGATCCATGCTAAATTATTTAAGGCATCAATATTTCCATCTTCTATAGCTTTTTTATAATACTCTTCTGCTTCTTCTATCTTATTTTGTTCATAGTATAAAAAGCCAAGATTATTTAAGGCATCATTATTTCCAGCTTCTATAGCTTTTTTATAATATTCTTCTGCTTCTTCTATCTTATTTTGTTCACTGTATAAAACTCCAAGATTATTTAAGGCGTCATTATTTCCAGCTTCTATGGCTTTTTTATAATATTCTTCTGCTTCTTCTATCTTATTTTGTTGCTTGCATAAAAATCCAAGAGTAAATAATACAATACTGCTCGTTTTTTTTGAGTTTTCTAATAAGTTTATTGCTTTATTTAATTCAGCTGCTTCATACAAATTAATAGCTTCATCTAATATTTCTCTATCAGATTTAGAAATTTCACTACTTAAAATAGAATTTTTATCACTTAAAAATTTCTTTGTATTATCTTTTAATTCATGTTCTATATTTAAGTCTATGCCACTATAACTTATAGCTTCACACATATGATAAGCATAAGATTCTTTTATCAGACCATTTTTAAGTGAAGACATCAAAGAGTTTGCTTTTTGTTCTAACTCTTCTTTTGTAAACCAAGAAGATAAAAACTTTACTAACCATTCTACTTTTTGTCTATCTTTTTTACGTCCAAATCTCATAAGATACCAAATATTAAAAAATCTTTCTTGAATTTTATAGATTTTGTTTTTACCTATATATTCTGATTCTACTATTTGATATTTTTCTAATTGTTTTAACTGGGCTGAGATCTCTTTACTTTGCA
Organism: Mactra quadrangularis; assembly: GCA_025267735.1. Taxonomy (NCBI): domain Eukaryota; kingdom Metazoa; phylum Mollusca; class Bivalvia; order Venerida; family Mactridae; genus Mactra; species Mactra quadrangularis. Next base: position 8,897 of record JAMOLF010000059.1, read on the forward strand.
TTCTTGTTTTTTTAGCTATTTCTTTTGTGAATATACCATCCCAATTTATAGCAATGGTATCAACTATTTCTTGTAGTATTGGTGGTAAATCATCCATTCGATGTTTGTATAAAGGTGTCACTTCATCTAAAACCTTTATCAAACTATCAAATGCATTTCCATTCTCATCCATAAAAATATCAAAAAGTATGATTATAGTTCTTGGAACTCCACCTGTTAGCTGTCTTAAAACTTCTATTTTTTCAGGATTTGTTTTTATAATATTTTGTATTTTATTTTTTTCTTCATCATTTCCTATTGCTAGCAATAAATCTTGACACTCAATAGAATCTAAACCTTTTAATCTTAGGATTTTAAAAAACTCATAAAAAGGTTCTCCATATTTGTATTGTTTATCCCACATCTTTGTTGAACCACCAACTATAATAAAAGTAGAAGAAGTTAATAGTACTTCTCTTAATTGTTGTAGTTCTCTTTCTTTTAACTTTCCAAATAACTCATCAATGTTATCTATTAAAAGTAGAAGCTTTTTATTTTTTATTTTAATATACTTTTCTAAGATTGGAAAACATTTTAATTCATAATCTTCATCATCATAATACTTTTCCATTTCATCAGAAATACCATCAAATTCATTTTCATATATACTCTCTAAATAATCAGCAACTTCTTCCCACAATCTTGTAAGGGATTTTATACGGTATTGTTCTTCTGAGAATTTTACGGGCAGTAAAAACTTTGAGAGTTTTTTATCTTTTTCAACTTCTAGTTTTAGTTTTCGTAAAAGAGTAGTTTTCCCTTGTCCTCTTTGTCCTGTTATAATATAATGCTGATTAGTGATGTCAAAATCAGCTGTTTTAATAGAATGAAATACATCATCAAATATCTCAGTTCTTACAACAAATCGTTTAAGAAAATCTTTTGAGCTCATTTCATCAGGAGTGTATTTATACCTAGCACTATTAGTTTGCAACATTTTCATACCACCAAGTTCTTAAAATAGGAGAGTTAAATCTATATAGTTTTTTGTTTTCATTATTATTGATGTAGCCATCATATTTTAAGGAATGTAAAACTTCCTTTGCAATATCTTCATCTAGTTTATATTTTGAAGCTATATTCATAATTTCACTAAATTTTATGGTTTTTATCTCACTAAGTACACTAAGAACTTCTTTAGAATACTTATATTCATCATCAGTAAAACTCTTTAGTCTAGTATGCCAATGTTCAAAATGATTTCTATTATCTAAAATATCAATAAATGCATCATCAATATCTTCATCTTTTATTGGTTCTTTATTTCTTTTTAATTCATCAAGAATAAGTTGAATATAAAAAGGAATAAGCCATTCAACTTTAGATAAAAGATATTTGATTTGAGCTTCTTCTATGTTTATATTATTACTTTTAGATAAGGATTTTACAAAATTTATAGCATCATCGTAATCTAATGGTTTTACTTTTATAGTAGATAAGTCATTGATTATGCCAATGCTATCAATTTTTGAAGCTACACTTTCTAAGCCAATTGAACCAGCATAAACAAAAAGCACTTTTTCACTTAGACTTTGATCTTGTCTTAGTTCTCTATGAAGATTTAAAAACATTCTAGCTTTGTCTTCATTTTCATACTTTATAATATTTTCAATTGCCTGTGCAAATTCATCAATCATAATAATTAGTTTTTTATTTGAATCTAATTCTTTTATAATATTTTTAAATGCACTAACATAGTCAATTGCAGAGTTAGCACCAAACTTTACTCCCTTTGTAGTGATTTCATTTATATTTATAGTTTTTAATTTATCAAAAAATTTACTAGCTTTATGATTGAATGTTTTAGCAAAATCTTCCTCACACATTCTAAAAAAAAGTTTCTTCCAAAATTCATTTTCATTGTTAGCTGATTCAGCATCAACATATAAAACAACATAATTATCTTTAGGATTATCAAGTAATTGATACATAATTGAAGTTTTACCAACTCTTCTTGGAGCTACAAGCAATATATGCTCTCCACTATCAAGTTTATACCAAATATCTTCAATTTCTCGTTTTCTATCCCAAAAACTATCTTTTCTTGCTACTTGTCCAGTCATTATTCTCATGAACAATCCTTTTAACAAAATTTATTTTGTCAATTATAACTGACAAAAAATATTTTGTCAATAGTTTTAACAAAAATATTTTTGTTAAATAAAAATTATATCTTCTTAATCTTTTCTATTTCATCTCTTAATCGAATAGCCTCTTCAAAGTTTAAATCATGCGAAGCTTTTTTCATTTGTTTATTTAGTTCTAGTAATATCTTTTTTCGCTCAGAAGCTGGCATTTTCTCAACTTTTTCTTTTTTCCATGCTAGTTCATCATACTCTTCAAGTTTTAGGCTTTGGTCTAGTTTTCTTTTTGTTGAAGTTGGTGTTATTCCATGTTCTTTATTAAAAGCCATTTGGATTTTCTTTTTTCTTGCCGTTTCATCTATTGCATACTGCATTGAGTCTGTGATTTTTTTGGCAAATAAGATAACTCTTCCATTTTCATTTCGTGCCGCCCTACCCATTGTTTGAATAAGTGAAGTTCTTGAACGTAAAAAACCTTCTTTATCTGCATCTAAAATAGCTACTAAAGAAGCTTCAGGAATATCTAATCCTTCTCTAAGTAAGTTAATACCAATTAATACATCAAAAACTCCAAGTCGTAATTCTCTTATTATATGATTTCTTTGAATAGCATCTATTTCACTATGCATATATTTTACTTTTAAACCTAATCCACTGTAATAAGAAGCTAGTTCTTCTGCCATTTTCTTTGTAAGAACTGTAACTAAAACTCTTTCATTTTTTGCGACAACTTTTTTAATTTCATCATATAACTTCTCAACTTGAAATTCACTATCAACTATATCAATAATAGGTTCAAGTAATCCTGTAGGTCTTATTACTTGCTCTGCTACAACTGAACTAAGTTCAATTTCTAAGGGATTTGGCGTAGCACTTACAAATAAAAACGATGGTGCTTTTTTTATAAACTCATCAAACTTTAAAGGTCTATTATCTAAAGCACTTGGTAATCTAAATCCATAGTCAACTAAAACTTCTTTTCTAGATCTATCAGCTGCATGCATTCCTCTAAATTGTGGTAGTGATACATGAGATTCATCAACAATTAGTAAAAAATCTTCATGCATTTGCTCAAAATAGTTCATTAAAGAGTATGGTGTTTCACCTGGTTTTTGACCTGTTAAGTGTCGTGCATAATTTTCAATACCTTTACACATACCAGTACCCTCAATCATCTCTAAATCAAATTCTACTCTTTGTTTTAATCTTTGGTGTTCTACTAACTTATCATTTGCTTTTAAGTTAAACAATCTTTCTTCTAGTTCTTCTTCTATTTTTTTAACAGCTATTGCTAACTTATCATTTGAAACTACAAAAGGATTAACAGAATAGATTATTATTTCATTTAGTTTTTGAGTTTTATTATTTGTTAAATACTCATGCTTAGTAATAGACTCAACCTCATCGGCAAAAAACTCAACTCTAATAAACTCATCATCATAATAAGCAGGGTAAATATCAATCACATCCCCATTTACTCTAAAATCAGATCTATCAAAAAACTTATCATTTCTTTTATAACCCATTTCTACAAGTTTAAGCAAAAACTCCCGCTGGCTATATTCAAAGCCTACTTCAACTCTTTGAACCATAGCTTTATACTCTTCAGGATTCCCTAAACCATAATTAGCAGAAACAGATGCTATTACAATAACATCATCAAAGGATAGTAAAGAAGCAGTAGTTGAAAGTCTTAATCTTTCTAACTCTTCATTTATAGAAGAATCTTTTTCTATAAATAAATCAGATCTTGGAATATAAGCTTCTGGTTGATAATAATCATAATAAGAAATAAAATATTCAACATGATTATTAGGAAAAAATTGCTTGAACTCAGAGTACAACTGAGCAGCTAAAGTTTTATTATGAGTCATTATAAGTGTAGGTTTTTGAGTTTTTTCAATAACCTTAGCCATTGTAAATGTTTTACCAGAACCTGTTACTCCATGTAGAGTATTGTACTGATTACCTGATAATATCGATGTACTTAATTTTTCTATCGCATCTGGTTGATCACCCGCTGGTTCAAATTGAGTATGTACTTGGAACTTTGTGATAATTTATCCTTAAATTCTTTTCTTATATTTATTGCGATTATATCTAAGGTTTTATTATGTGTTGTTTTATTGTAAAAAATAATATTTAAATTAATTAAATTAAAGTCAATTTATCTCTAGGTTTATTAATATATAGTAAATAAGATTTTATTATAGCCTACAATTAAGTATCTTTATTTTATAATAATTTTTTTAGCTATCCACTTTATGAATAAAAGGAAGTATATTATGAAATTAATTAGAAAAAATATCTTGTTTTTTACGATTATTTTATTAGGCTTATTTATAAATGGCTGTGATAATAAACAAACTAATGAAAACGTAGAAGTTTATTCAAAAACAGCAGAAACAAAAAAGGCTACCTATATATTTGGAGTTCATCCATTATTAAATTCAAAAAAACTTTTTGAAGTATACCAACCTATGGTTGATAAAATAAATGAACATTTAAAAAATGTATCTATTAAACTTGAGTCTTCTGTAAATTATGCTGCTTATAATAAAAAAATGATTGCTGGTCATTTTGATTTTTCTTTGCCTAATCCATATCAAACTATTGAATCTTTAAAGTATGGTTATGATGTATTTGGGAAAATGGGTGATGATCAAAATTTTAGAGGTATTATTTTAGTAAGAAAAGATAGTAATGTTACAAAAATTACAGATTTAATCGGTAAAACAGTAAGTTACCCAGCACCAACTGCATTAGCAGCAACTATGATGCCACAATATTATCTGCAAACACATGGAATAGATATTAATAAAGATATAACAAATCAATATGTAGGAACTCATGGTTCATCTATTATGAATGTCTATTTAGGTAATTCTATTGCATCAGCAACATGGCCATTAGCATGGAAATCATATATAAAAGAAAACCCAGAAGTTGCAGAAGAAGTAGAGATCAAATGGCAAACTAAACAACTTATTAACAATGGATTAATAGTAAAAAAAGGAACTCCTAAGGAAGTACTACAAGTATTTGCAGATGTAACTTTTAATCTTCACAATACTAAAGAAGGTAGAAAAATTATATCTTTAATGGAAATAAGCAAATATGAAAAAGCAAGTAATGAAACATTTGAAATAGTAAATGAATTTTTAGATAAATTTAAAAACACTGTAAGACCTTTAGATATAGGAAAATAGTAGAATGTTAAAATATATAATAAACTTTTTTACAAAAAATCTCAAAAGAGAATTAATAATGGCAATAGTTTTAACACATGCCATTATGATGAGTATTTTTATATATGACTTAACAAAACAACAAGAAAAATTTTTACATAAACAAAGTCTTTCTCAAACAAAAAGTTTGACTACTACAATTGCAAGTAATTCTTCAACATGGGTTTTATCAAATGATTATGTAGGTATGTTTGAAATGATACACTCAATTTCACAGTACCCAGGAGTTCAATATGCAATGCTTCTTGATATGGATGCTAAAATTCTTGCGCATACAAATAAGAAACATCTTAATCATTTTATATCGGGAAACTCTTATCAAATAATCAAAAATTCAGACAAAAAACTAGTAATTATAAATAACAATAAAAGTATAATTGATATTGCTTCTCCTATTATGATTAAAGATCGGCAAATTGGCTGGGCAAGAGTTGCTTTATCTCAAAAAGACAATATTAAAGGTATAGATGTAGTTTTAGAAAAGGGAATTATTTATACACTAATAGCCATACTAATAGGTTGGTTCTTTGCATATGTTCTTGCCAATGGTTTTACTAAAAGTTTATATAAAATAATAGATATTTCAAAACAAACAACAAATGGTAAACGTGGCTTACAAATAAAAACTTCAAGAAATGATGAAATTGGAATTTTATCAAAAGAGATGAATAAAATGTTTACGCAACTAAAAGAAGATGAAGAGAAATTAGATATTTTTAATCATTCTTTAGAAAAACAAATAGAAGAAAAAACAAAAAAGCTTGAAATAAGTAATCAAATTTTAGTAGAAAAAGAAAAAAAACTGCAAGATTTAAATAATAACTTAGAAAAAAGAATAAAAGAAGAAGTATCAAAAATAAAACATATCCAAGATAAATTATTCAAATCAGAAAAACTAGCTGCAATGGGTGAAATGATTGGAAATATAGCTCATCAATGGAGACAACCACTTTCAGCAATTTCAACAAGTGCTACGGGAATAAAAATGCAAAAAGAATTTGACTGTTTACCTGATGATGTTTTTAATAATGCCTGTGATACGATTAATGATAATGCACAGTATTTATCTAAAACTATTGATGATTTTAAAAATTTTATAAAAGGAAATAGAGAGAGAAAAGTATTTAATTTAAAAGATGGAATCAATAGCTTTTTACATTTAGTTGAAGGTACTATCAAAAACTATAATATAAATATAGTTTTAGATATAAAAAAAGATATAGAAATAGATGGTTTTGAAAATGAGTTAATTCAATGTTTAATAAATATATTTAATAATGCAAAAGATGCCCTAGAAGAGAATACTACCATTACAAATGACAAACTTATATTCATATCCACATTCGTAGAAAATGACAAAGCTATAATAAAAATTAAAGACAATGCAGGGGGAATACCAAATGATATAATCACCAATATATTTGAGCCTTATTTTACGACAAAACATCAATCACAAGGTACAGGACTTGGACTTCATATGACCTATAATTTAATAATAGATGGAATGGATGGAACTATTGAAATTTTCAATATGAACTATATTCATGATAATAGGAATTATAAGGGTGCTGAATTTAAGATAAGCCTACCTTTTTACTAATTAGATTTTAATATTTATAGTTATTTAAAAATTATTTAATATTTAACCTTTTAAAATAAATATTTCATATGAGTTTAGTTATAATCTATATTAAAGATATAAAGTATTTATATATAAAATAAAATAAATTATTTAGAAGGTTATTAATGAAAAAATTAATACTGTTAATTGTACTTATCTATAATTTAACTGCATCCACTCAAATAAAAAACAATAGTACATCAATAAATGATAAATTTACAAATATGGAAAAACAATATATAGAATCAAATACTTTAACCCTTGGAATGATGGCAGAGTATTATCCTTTTAGTTTTAAAGAAAAAGGTAAAATAACTGGTTTTTCATATGATTATATAAATTTGCTTATTAAAAAAAGTGGATTAAAAATAAAAATTGATATGAATAATTGGAGTACGATACTTAAAAAATTCAAAAATAAAGAAATTGATTTAATTGATACTATATCTTACAATAAACACAGAGAATCTTTTACAAATTTTTCAAAACCTTATTTTGAAATACCAAATGTAGTTTTTGCAAGAAAAGGTGAAATAAAAAGCTATAAAGGATTTGAATCTTTAAAAGGTAAAAAAATTGGGATTACTAAAGATATTTATTATTATGATGCAATCAAAAACCTAAAACTTTTTGAATTAGTAGAATTTGAAAACTCAAAAGATAAAATGAAAGCACTTGCTTATGAAAAAGTTGATGCGATTTTTAATAATTTAATCAGTGGTCAAAAATATATTAAACTTGCAGGTTATTCAAATATAAAGATATTACAAGAACTTGATAGTGAAATAGTTAAAAAAGAAGATTTAAGAATTGGGATAACAAAAGATAATAAACTTTTATTTTCAATAATAAATAAATCCATGCAATTAATTACAAGAGAAGAAAAAGAAGCATTAAGCAATAAATGGTTTGCTGCAAAAATCATAAAAAAAACTAATAAAAATGAAATTGATTTATCCTATGAAGAAATAAAATATTTAAAAGAAAAAAAACAAATTAATATGTGTATAGATCCAAATTGGATGCCTTTTGAAAGATTTGATGAAAATGGTAAGCATATTGGTATGACTGCTGATTATTATAAAATTTTTAGAAAAAAATTAAACACAAAGATAAAAATAATTAAAACAAAAACTTGGAATGAATCATTACAAAATGCAAAAAATAGAAAATGTGATATTTTATCTTTAGCAATGAAAACTCCTAGTAGAGAAAAATATCTTAATTTTACAACACCTTATTTAACAATACCAATAGTAATAGCAACAAAAGTAAATGTACCTTTTATAAATAATATTGAAGCTATTGCACATAAAAACGTTGGTATTACAAAAGGTTATGCCTTTGTTGAAATTCTAAGAAAAAAATACACTAATCTTAATATTATAGAAGTTGAAAATATTGATGATGGATTAACAAAGGTAAATAAAGGTGAGTTATTTGGTTATATAGGAACATTAGCAACAATAAGTCATCAATTTCAAAGAGGCTTAAGTGGAGAGCTAAAAATAGCTGGTAAGTTTGATGAAGATTGGGAACTTGGAATTGCAATAAGAAATGATGATAAAACTTTATTTTCAATATTTGAAAAAGTTATTCAAAACACAGACAAGAAAAAAGAACAACAAATATTAAATAATTGGATATCAATTAAATATGAAAAAGGTATTGATTATACTATTATTTGGTACATTTTAATTTCTGTAAGTATTTTATTTTCTTTATTTATATATAGACAATATAGTTTAAAAAAAACAAATAAAGTATTACAGATTGCAGTAGATGAAAAAACAAAAGACTTACAAAAACTAAATGAAAACTTAGCTGCAAAAATAAAAGAGGAAGTAGATAAAAACCTTTATATTCAAGAAAAACTTTTTAAGTCAGAAAAGTTAGCATCAATGGGAGAAATGATTGGAAACATTGCACATCAATGGAGACAACCACTTTCTGTAATATCAATAAGTGCGACTGGTATGCAGCTACAAAAGAAGTATGATTTACTAACAGATGAATTTTTTGATCAAACATGTACAGATATTAACAATAATGCACAATACCTTTCAAATACAATTGATGATTTTAAAAATTTTATTAAAGGTGATAGAAGAAAAGTTACTTTTAATTTAAGTGCAGATATTGATAGCTTTATTAGTCTAGTTAAAGGTTCTGCAATAAATAATAATATAAGTCTTGTTTTAGATATACAAAAAGATATAAATTTGTATGGTTATCCAAATGAATTAATACAATGTCTTATGAATATTTTCAATAATTCTAAAGATATATTAAATGAAAAAAAATACTCAAAATAAGTATATATTTATTTCAGCTTTATTAAAAAATGATAAAGTAATTATAAAAATAAAAGATAATGCAGGAGGAATACCTATTGATGTATTGCCCAAAATATTTGAACCATACTTTACTACTAAACATCAATCGAAAGGGACAGGTATTGGTTTACATATGACTTACAACTTAATTGTAACTAGTATGGGTGGAACAATAGAAGCAAAAAATGTTAGTTATTTATATAATGAAAAAAACTATCTAGGAGCTCAGTTTAAAATAATATTACCACTAAATTAATAAATCATTATCAAGCTCAATAGTAAAACAAGCTCCAAAAAATTCTTTTTCTTCTAGATTGAATTTTTCATTTTTGACATTAAGATGACCATTAAAATGATTTCTAGTAATTTCCCTACTCATATAAAGACCAATTCCAGTACCTTGGGATTGATGTTTAGTTGTAAAATATGGTTCAAAAATTTTATTTATAATTTCAAAAGGAACACCTCCTGCATTATCTAGAATTTTAATAGCTACTTTATTATTATTCTCTTCTAAATTAATTAGAACTATTTTTTCTTCTATTTTCTTTTCAACTAGTACATCTCTTGAATTATTAAATAAATTTAAAATTACTTGAGAAAGTTCACCTGGCATTCCATAAGTTATTATTTCATTTTTAGGTAATTGTTTAATAATTTTTATATTATTATCTTTATATGTCGAAGATATTATATTTTCAACATTATTAATTACATCTACAATATTGAATTTTACTTTTTCTTTGTTTGATTTAAAGAAGTTTCTAAAATCATCAATGGTATGAGATAAGAAATTAGATTTATCAATAATCGCATCAGCTTTTTGCGAAATTTCATTTTCCTCAAGTAAGCCTAGTTGTTCATTTAATTTTAATGCTGAAGCAGTACTTGTAATAGCACTTAAAGGCTGTCTCCATTGATGTGCTATATTACCTATCATTTCACCCATAGAAGCTAATTTAGATTGTTCAGCTAGAAAACTTTCTCTTTCTTTACTTTTAGATATTTCATTATCAACTTTATCTTGTAGAGATAAATTTAAGTTATATAATTCAATACTTTTTTCTTCAAGAAGTTTTTCAGCTTCTTTTCTAGCTAAACGCTCTCTTTGGAGTCTTGTTTTCCATTTTGCTTCTATATCAGTCATTTCTTGCCTATTTTACTTTTTAATTAAAGTAAATAAAGCATGAAATTCACCATTTATATTTGTAGGTTTTTCATAAGAAATTTCAATTTCTTCTTTATAATGTTTAGAACAACCAAGCATTAAACCTTTTGCAAAATCCATTAAAGGTTTTGTAGATTTATAAATGATTTTCATTTCATTATCACTCATACTTATAAGTTCAAAACTTGGAAGATCACTATCTGGATATAATTTTTTTACTTCTGGATGAACTACGTCTTCAACATTAGATATAAATTCAAATGTAGTTTTATATTTTTTAATAGGTTCAGAATAAAGAGTAATAAGAATTTTGAAAAGATGCTCCCCATAAGTAAGAACAAGGTCACTTACACTAATCTTCGTAAGAATTGATAAAGCATTTACCATTGCAAATAATTCAGAAGGAGGATAATTACCAGCTTGAGTATAAACCCCTTCTACTCCTGAACTTTCAATCATATCATCTATGATATCAAAACCAAATTTATCTTCAACCATCTCTAAAAACTCAGTAAAAACTACGCCTTTCATTAACTATCCTTTTTTAATTTATTGGAATATTGTAACTAAATAATATAAAAAATTTCATGTTAATATATTATTTATTATCTTTAGGCATGACTTTCATGTTATTTGTAGACGTAGATTTAGTATTTTCATATTTATTTAATAAAATTGAAAACATATAAACCATAGATATAACCATAATTGCAATAATTACAATATTTCTCATTTTCTTCCTTTATTTCTAATTTAATATGTTGTTTTTACCATATAAAACAACATTATTGAAACTTCTCTTGAAGTCCAGATTATATCATTTGATAAGGAATCTCTATCTAAAGTAATGTTTACATTTCGATTATATTTTTTCCATATCTTTTTAATAGCTTCATCTAAAACTTTCGGACCCATTTCCAATGTTGATTTATCAAAGACTTCTTCTGGGTTTCCTACATGAAATTCTCGTTTAGATTTATGAAAAGCAATCAGTAAAGAAACTTGCCAAGAATGCCATTCACTTTTTGACATTTGAGTATTGGAAGTACCTTTATAATCTAAAGCTTTAAAAGAATCATAGATAACTTTACAAGCTTTAAATAACTCTCTATTATCTAAAGAAGCTATTTTTTTTGGTATTTCTATATCTTTAATATCAGTAAAAGAATAATCTATATTACCTGAAGTTGATTTACTCTCAATTGAAGAAGAATTCTTAGAAACTTTTGTTTTACTTACTTTTGAAGGACCTAAGTTTTTTAGAACAACCACGAGGATAATAGCACAGAAAAGAAGAACAATTCCAACTGCCATAATTAAGATACTATTCATATTTTTATTCCTTGGAAAGTTTTATTTAATACATAATATTTTTTATCACAACAAAGTGAAGGTATATTTACATAAGTTTGTTTATCAGTTTCAAAAATTTTGCCTTGATGATAATGCCCTTCAATAACAAAAGTAGAAGAATAGTTTTCTAATCTTTTTTTAGCAAAACTATTAAAATCATCCATTTGAGAACAAATATTTTTTTTCATTAAAAAATTATATATTTTTTTAGATAAAAAATTATTTAAATCTATAAAATTTAAGAATTTTAAAAACAGACTATTTCTTATAATTGAACAATATAAATTATAATGCCATACAGAAAAATTATCTCCATGAGAAAGTTCAACATCTTTATCTTGATATTTCAATTTAAAAGGTTGTTCATCTCTTGTAATGATTTTTATATTTGGAAATAAAGATTTAATATTAAAATCATGATTACCTTCTAAATATATGATTTCAATATTACAAGCTAGTTTATTTAATAAATCAATAGCTTTTTGATTTTTTTTAATAAAAAAATCACTTTCACTTGAAATAAAATCAAAAATATCACCCATAAGAAATAATTGAGAAGTACTTATTTCTTTCTTTTCTAACTTCTCTAGAAAAACAAAGAATTCAATATTCTTATCATTATAATGAGCATCTGCTACAAAAAAGGCATTATCTTTTATACTAAGGGACATAAGCTATTTTTGGTATTCCTTCATTTTCTTCAAACCCACATAATAAGTTTGCATTTACAACAGCTTGAGAAGATGCACCTCTTAATAAGTTATCAATAGATGAACTTACAAATAAAGCATTATCATTTGATGCTGCAAAAATATCACAATAATTAGTTCCTGCTGTTGATTTAATATCAACTGGTTTTTCTCTAATTCTTATAAATTCACTATTTTTATATTTATCTTCTAGTACTTTTTTTACATCAACATTTTCTTTTAAAGTAGCATAAACTGAAACTAACATTCCTCTTGTTAAAGGAAGTAAATGTGGCACAAAATTAATTGATACATCTTTATTTGTAAGTAATTTTATTTTCTCTTTAATTTCAGGCATATGTCTATGTTTAAAAGGATTATAAGCATGACAGTTTTCATTTATTTGTCCAAAATGAGTGGGCATCACTTGGATTTTTCCCAGCACCACTAACACCAGATTTAGCATCAATAAAAATAGGTGATGAAGTATCAATATATTCAATAAAAGGCAATAATCCTAGTAGTGTTGCAGTTGGATAACATCCAGGGTTTGCGATTAAATTAGAATTTTTTAATATCATTTGAATAATACTCAGGTAAACCATATACTGAATCTTTTATATTGTCCTTATCTTCATGAGGACAATAATGTTCTTCGTAAGTTTCAAGTTCTAATCTATAATCAGCACTTAAATCAACAACTTTTACACCTAATTCTATTAACTCTTTGGCAAAAGACATTGATGTTTTATGAGGTAAAGCCAAAAATGCTAAAGATGCAACTTTTGCAACTTCTCTAGCATTTGCTTTTGAAACTTCAATATCTAAAACATCTTTTAAACAAGGATGTAATTCTTGTACATTCATATCTCCACTAGAATTTGCAATATACGAAATATTAAATCTTGGGTGAGTAATAATTAATTTAATTAATTCTAAACCAGTATAACCACTAGCTCCAATAATAGCTACATTCATTATAGTTCTAATTCCTTATATTCTACGCTTAAAATCTCATAGGTTTTATTACCTGCTGGTAACTTAGCAATTACTTCATCACCCTCTTCTTTTCCTAAGATTTGTTTTGCTAAAGGAGAATTAAATGAAATTAATCCCTTGTCTGCATTTGATTCAACACCACCTACAATAGAATAAAGAAATTCTTCATCTGTATTAACATCAACTAAACCAACAGTTGAACCAAAAACTAATTCTTTGATGACCCAAAGTACTTGGATCAATGATAATAGCTTTTGAAATAATAGCACCTAATTCTGCTATTTGTACATCAATAAGTTTTAATTTATCTTTAGCGGCGTGATACTCAGCATTTTCTTTTAAATCACCCAATTGTCTAGCCTCATCAAGCTCAATCACTGTTTCAGGTCTTTCTTTTGACTTTAAGAAGTCTAGTTCTGAAGTAATTTTATTATATCCGACAATTGTCATTGGTTCTTTTTCCATGAACATCTCCAATAAATTAATTTATGATATAATACCCAAAAATAATAAAAGAGTAGTTTATATGAGATACGATAGAACTAAAAAACTATTTGGAGAAGATTCATTTAGTGCATTTGAAGATACAAAGCTTATATTATTAGGTGTTGGGGGAGTTGGTAGTTTTGCTCTTGATGCTTTATATAATACAGGTATTACTAATATTACAATCGTTGATTTTGATACTTATGAAGAATCAAATATGAATAGACAACTAGGTAGTGTTGGAAACATTGGAAGAGTAAAAGTAGAAGCCTTAAAAGAAAAATATCCTAATGTAACTATTATAAATGAAAAAATAACTCCCGAATGGATTGATGCTTTTGATTTTTCATCATATGACTATATATTAGATGCAATTGATGATATTAAACCAAAAGTACATTTAATTCAAAGATATTTTACAAAAGTTATTAGTACAAGTGGTAGTGCAAAAAGAATTGATCCAAGTAAAATTGAATACAAATCAATTTGGGATACTTTTAATGATCCATTTATAAGAAAAATAAGAAATGAATTAAAACAAAAAAAATTAAGAAAAAGTTTAAAGTAATTTTTTCATCAGAACCTCCAAATTGTATCGAAAAAGGTAGTTTTGAGGCGGTAACAGGTTCATTTGGTTTAATGATGGCATCAGTAACCGTTCAAAAAATTTTAAATAAAATTAAAAAATAACTTAAAGTTTATTAAAGATAAAAAGATATATAATAAAGCATATAACAATAAAAAAGGATTCACATGAGCGGTATAGGTAATAGCGTTGAACAGATGACACAAGGACACCTAAGAAATGTTCAACAGTTAGCTGTATTTTACACTGGGCATAGTAATATTTATGCAATTAATATTGCCAAAGTAAAAGCTTTTTATTATTACAGAAGAAGTAAGAATAAATGATACCCCAAAAGAATCAGATGTGATTTCTGGAATTGCAACAATAAGAGGAGAACCTGTTACTCTTATAAATCTTGATGCATGGCTTGGATTATCAGTATTACCTATTGAAGAGTATAAACTAATTATTTTCTGTGAATTTAATCATAAAAAAATTGGCTTCTTAGTAAAAGACATGCTTGATATTGTTGAAAAAACAACAGATGAATTAAGACATAGTGAAGAAACTAATTCAAAAATCACTTATACTACCTATGTAAAAGTACATGAAAAAGATGAACTATGTACAGTATTTAATGCCGAACAATTATTAAGAGATATTGGTTGGACAAATGATGGAGAAGATGAAGTACAAAAATATGTAGAGAATAATATACGTACAGATAAACTAATATTAGCAGCTGAAGATTCAGGTGTGGCTAGAGAAGTTCTAAATAAATTCTTCAAAAAAACTGGTGCAAGATTTGAAATATATACAAATGGTGCATTACTGATAAAAAGAGTTGAAGAATTAGATCCATCTTCTATTGGTTTGGTATTAACTGATATTGAAATGCCAGGAACTGATGGATATCAAGTAGCTTCTTTTATAAAAAATTCAAGTAAATACGATCATATCCCAGTAATTGTAAACTCTTCAATGACAACTGAAGCAGTTAAAGATAAGATGAATCAAATTGGTGTAGATGGATTTGTTGGAAAAGCTGATATACAAAAAACTATTTGAATTAACTAAAAAGTTTTTAGGATAAAATCCTAAAACTTTTTACTTCTTATTTAACCACTCTTTAAATTCTTCTATCTGTTTTTGGGTTTGAATAGTTGATGTTCCACCAAGTGATGTTCTAGCATTCATAGAAGCTCTTAAATCTAAATACATAACTATTTCTTCATCTATATCTTTTATTTCTTCATTTGATGCTCTAATCTCTTCAATATTTAACTCAGAAATATCTTTATTTAAACTATTAGCACAAGCAACTACATCTTTTGTAATATAATAAGCTGTTCTAAAAGGCATATTTTGTTTTTGAACTAAATAATCTGCTAAATCAGTCGCACTTAAATGACCTATTTTACAAGCATTTTCCATTTTATCTACATTTACAATCATAGTTTTTATAACTTCATTTAAAATTCTAAGTGATATATCCATTGTTTTTACAGAATCAAAAACACCTTCTTTATCTTCTTGAGTATCTTTATTATAAGCAAGTGGTAAACCTTTCATTACTGTAAATAAAGAGATTAAATTTCCATAAACTCTACCAGTTTTACCTCGAAGTAATTCAGGAACATCAGGGTTTTTCTTTTGTGGCATTAGTGAAGAAGTTGTAGCATATGGTCATCTACTCATTCTAA
>JAMOLF010000060.1:0-28633 GCA_025267735.1 Mactra quadrangularis
CATTTTTTTTCTTTAAACTTGTTTTATAATTAATTTAAAGGATAAAAAATGAAAAAAACAAGCTCAAAACTTTTAAAAAGTTTAGCAATTGGTGGTTTATTAGTTTCAAGTTTAACAACAGCTACATTAGCACAAAATGTAGATAAAATCCATTTCTTAATTCCAGGTGGAGCTGGTGGCGGTTGGGATGGAACTGCAAGAGGTGTAGGTGAGGCTTTAAAAAAATCTAACTTAGTTAAAGAAACATCATTTGAGAATATGTCAGGTGGAGGTGGTGGTAAAGCTATTGCTTACATCATAGAAACTGCAAAAAAACAAAAAAACACTTTAATGGTTAACTCTACTCCTATTGTAATTAGATCATTACAAGGTGTTTTTCCACAATCATTTAGAGATTTAACTCTTGTATCTTCAGTTGTTGCTGATTATGGTGTACTAGCAGTTAGAACTGATTCAAAATATAACTCTTGGGCTGATGTAAAAGCAGCTTTTAAAGAAAGTCCAAGAAAAGTAAAAATTGCAGGTGGAAGTTCAAGAGGTTCTATGGATCACTTAGTTGCAGCACAAATTTTTAAAGCAGCAGGAGGAAATCCTACAAGTGTAAGATATGTTCCTTATGATGCTGGTGGAAAAGCACTTGCTGGATTATTAACAGGTGAAGTTGATGTGATTTCTACTGGACTTGGTGAAGTATTAGAAAAACATAAAAGAGGTGAACTTAAAATTATTGGTGTAACTGCTAATGAGTCAATTGAAGGTATTCCTAGTTTTAAAAGTATGGGAGCAGATGCATTTTTTGCAAACTGGAGAGGTTTCTTTGGAGCACCTAACTTATCAGAAGAAAAAACACAAGCTTTTGCAGATGTAATAGGGAAAATGTATAACACTAAAGAGTGGGAAGTAGTTAGAAAAAGAAACGGTTGGGCAAATCTTTATCAACCAAGAGGAGAATTTAAATCATTTTTAGAAAACCAAGAAAAAGTAATTGGTTCTTTAATGAAAGAAATGGGATTTTTATAAGGATAAGTTGAGCGTAAGCTCTTCTTATTAAAGGACAAATTATGACAAAAAACGCAATAGGTGCAATATTTTTTTTAGCTTTTTCAAGTTTTTATTTTTTTAATGTTTTTAGTATTAAAAAAATGCCAGGTAGTCAATTTGAAGTTATGACAGCTTCTACTTTTCCTTTTTACATAGGCTTGTGTGGGATTATTGTTTCTTTAATTATATTGGTTTTATCTTTTATAAAAAAAGATACAGATTTTCTATCATTAACTTATTTAAAAACATTAGATTTTAAAACTACTTCTTATTTTATTCTTGCAATGCTATTTTATGGTTTTACTATTAGATCTTTAGGTTTTATTTTATCAACAATTATTTTTTTATGTATAGGTTTTTTATTATTAAAAGAGAAAAATATAAAAAGAATATTATTAATCTCAGCTGGTGTTTCAATAGGTTTTTATCTATTATTAAACAATATTTTAGGTGTATATATAGATCCTGGAATGTTATATGAATATTTTGCAGGAGAGCAATCATGATGGATGGTATTTTACAAGGTGTTATAACTGCTTTTTCAGTTTACAACATCCTTATGGTGATAGTTGGATGTTTTGCAGGTACATTTATAGGTATGCTTCCAGGATTAGGTCCTATATCTGCTATTGCACTTATGATACCTATTACTTATGGTATGGAACCCTCTTCTGGTTTAATTTTAATCGCAGGAGTTTATTACGGTGCTATTTTCGGAGGTTCAACTTCTTCAATTTTGATTAATGCTCCAGGAGTTGCGGGAACTGTTGCTTCATCTTTTGATGGTTATCCACTTGCAAAAAAAGGACAAGCAGGAAAAGCCTTAGCAATTGCTGCTTATGCTTCTTTTACAGGAGGAACAATAGCAGCTGTATTTTTACTTTTTGCTGCACCTGCACTTGCAAGTGTATCACTTAGTTTTCAGTCTTCTGATTATTTTGCATTGATGGTATTAGGTTTAACAGCAGTTGCGGCATTTGCTGGAAAAGGAAAGTTTTTAAAAGCTGCTATTATGACTATTTTTGGTCTTATGTTAGCAACTGTTGGAACAGATTCTGATTCAGGAATTGCTAGATTTACTTTTGGAAGATTAGATTTAATAGATGGTATTTCTTTTTTACTTCTTGCTATGGCAGCTTTTGCTTTATCTGAAGCTATGATGAACATCTTAGAAAATAAAAAACAAAGTGATGATGAAATAAATGCTCTTAAAAAAGATATTGGTTCTTTAAAAATCACAAAAGAAGAAGTAAAAGAGATGGCTCCAACTGTTGGAAGATCATCTGTTCTTGGTTTTTTTGTTGGTGTTTTACCAGGTGCGGGGGCTACTATTGCTTCATTTTTAGCTTATGGAATGGAGAGATCATTTGCAAAAACTAAGGAAAAATTACAATTTGGAAAAGGTAGTATCAAAGGTTTAGCAGCACCTGAAAGTGCAAATAATGCAGCTTGTTCAGGTTCTTTTGTACCATTATTAACTTTAGGAATTCCAGGATCTGGAACTACTGCTATTATTCTAGGAGCTTTAATATCTTATGGAATACAACCAGGTCCTACTATGTATGTTGATAATCCTGCTTTATTTTGGTCTGTAATTATTTCAATGTATTTAGGAAATTTAGTAGATTTTAAATTTACCTTTAATACCTTATATTGCAAAAATATTAACTTTGCCTAAACAATTATTATTACCATTGATTATATATCTTTTCATTAATTGGAGTTTACTTAGTAACTTTTAATAACTTTGATATTTATATGATGACTGTTTTTGCTGTTGTTGCATTGTTTTTAAGAATTATTGATTTTCCTATGGCACCAATGATATTAGGATTTATTTTAGGTGGAATGATGGAAGATAATCTAAGACGAGCTTTAACTATCTCTGATGGTTCATTTTCTTTTCTATGGGAAAGACCAATAACTTTAACAATCTTAATACTTACAATCATCTTACTTCTTATGCCATTAATTAGTAATAGTTTTGATAAAATGAAAAAAAGCTAAAAAGGTTTAAACTTTTTAGCTTTAAAGAGGTTAAAATGGAAGAGTTTTACAAATATACTATTCTTTATATTGAAGATGATGAGGGAGTAAGAACTATAAACTCCCGTTTTTTAAAACGTATGTTTAACAAATTGTATGAAGCAAAAGATGGTCAAGAGGGTTTTTAACTTATATAAAAAATATCATCCTGATATTATTCTTACAGATATAAACATGCCTAATTTAGATGGAAATAAGTCTTTCTAAAAAAATTAGAGAAAATGATAAAACTACAAAAATTATAATTTCAACTGCTTTTTCTGATAAAAACTATTTTATTAGATGCAATTGAATTAAATCTTGAAAAATATATTATAAAACCCTTATCAAGTAGAAATCTAATCCCTGTTTTAAGCAAAGCAGTAAATGATTTAAATAAACAAAATGATTTTAAAATAGAAATATCAAAAAAATTTTATTTTGATAACTCAAACTCTTTATTTTATAATAATGATGAAGCAATAGATCTAAATAAAAAAGAGTTATTGTTTTTAAAACTTTTAGTAATAAATAAAAGTAGAGTTGTTTCTTATGAAGAAATTAGAACAATATGTTTGGGAAGAAGAGTATATGAGTTTAAACTCACTTAGAACTACTATTGGTTTTCTTAGAAAGAAAATACCCTTTAACTGTATCAAAAACATTTCGAATATGGGATATAAACTTAATCTTGAAAGTAAATAAAAAAAACAATGAACAAGGTATAAAAAAAAATAAGCCTTTTAGCTTCTACAATTATCATCCTAATTGTTGCTTTTACTATTGCTTTTATTTTAATAAAAACAGAATATTCAAACTTTAGAACTCACATAAAAAGTTTTAAAAATACTCTAATCCAAAGAGAAGAATTTAATATCAAAACTTCAGTAGAAAATCTTAAAAATGATATAAAATTTGAACAATTATCAATTATAAACAATAAAAAAGTAAGAATAAAAAATCAATCTATTATTGCTTATAATCTAGCTTTTTCTTTATATGAAAAAACTAAACATCTAACTAATACACAACAAATAAGTTTAATCAAATCTTCAATAAAACAAATTTCTCAAAAAGACAATGATATAAACTATTTTATATTTGATACAAAAGGTACAATGATTTTAAATAGTGAAAACCAAAGTGATGAAAATGAAAACTTCTTAGATTTTGAAGATATAAATGGTAAAAAATTTATAAATAAAATGATAAATTCAAATACACATACACAAAACTATATAGAATATTTTTGGTATAAACCCAAAAGTAGTATTACTGCTAAAAAAATTACCTTTTCAAAACATCTAAAAGAACTAGATTTACTTATAGGTTCAGGTAGTTTTATAGAAAAGAAAAATATTAAACTTACAAATAATTTATATAAAAAAGTTTTAAAACAAAATATAAATAAAGAAACTTTTATTTATATTTATAAAATAGATAGTTTAAATGATATATTAAATCAAAATAAACTCTTAGTTCAAAAACATATTAAAACTAAAAAAAATGAAGGAAAAGCTATTAAAGAATTGATGATTAACACTAATTATAAAGCTAATGACTACTTATATTATGATAATAATCAAAAACTAATATATGCTACTTTTGTTGAAGACTTAAGATATTTTATTGCGTTTGGAGTTATCTTTCTTCAATATATGACATAGTTGAAAAAGAGCGAGAGATATCTTTGAAAAATATGAACCTAAAAATCATAAATGTACTTATTGCTATTTTAATTATGACAATAATCTTTTTTATATTTTCATTTTATTTTACGAAAAGATTAGAATTGAATTTTTTAAAAGATACAAACAAAGTGTTATTCAAAATGAAGAAAAATATCACTTACTTTTTAACCATAGTAATGATGCTTTTATTATCTCATCTATAAAAGAAAATAGCTCAAAAATTATAAGTTCTAATAAAACTGCTTTAAAACTTACTTCCTACTCAAAAGAGCAATTAAGACAAAAAGATTTTTTTGAATTATTTATTGAACTAAAATTAGAAAATATCCTAGAAAATAAAGAGCATTTAAGAACAGTACAACTAAAAACAAAAACAAATAGTTTAAAAACAATTGAGTTAAATACAGTTACTTATGCTAAGGAAAACGAAAAACTTCTTTTTGCTTCTCTTCGAGATATAACAGAAAGAACCCAACTAAAAGAAGAGAAAGAAAAACAAAAACAAATATTAATCCAACAATCAAAAATGGCAGCAATGGGAGAAATGATAGGAAATATTGCTCATCAATGGCGACAACCTTTATCTCAAATATCAGGACTGTTTTTTGATATAGAATCAGCTTATACTTTTAAAGAACTCGATAAGAACTATCTATCAAAAAGAGTAAATGAAGCTAATGATTTACTTGAATATATGTCCAAGACAATTGATGATTTTAGACACTTTTTTAACCCCAATACAAAAAAAGAAAATTTTTCACTTATTGAAGCAATCAATAATTCACTTCAAATTGTAAGTGCTACACTTGAATATCATCAAATAAAAATAGAAATTCAAGATGGCATTAATAATAAAATCTTGGGATATAAAAATGAATTTTCACAAGCTTTGGTAAATATCATTTCAAATGCTAAAGATATATTAATAGATAGAAAAGTATTAAATCCAAAAGTTTCAATCTATATAAAAGATGACTATCTTTGTATTGAAGACAATGCAGGAGGAATTGAAGATGAAATTATAGAAAAAATATTTGATCCTTATTTTACTACAAAATTTGAATATGGTACGGGAATAGGTCTTTATATGACAAAAATAATTATAGAAGAAAAAATGAATAGCACCATAAAAGTTAAAAACTCTAAAAATGGTGCTATCTTTTCTATTAAATTATAAACTATACTAGAATTTTCCCATTTGAATATCCATAGTCTTTAAAACCTCATCATTTGAGTTTACAGCTTTTACTGTTGCATAATAAGAATTTCCCTTTCCTCCAGAACAAGGTGGTAAATAAGCTCCTGCTTGACCTCTTTTTAATCCCTTATGTTCTTTTTGAATAAACATATTTAAAGGTACAATCTTTGTTTCACCTTTAATTGATGGGAAATTAACATTTGATTTACCCATAGTATTCATACCTATTTGTCCATGTCCACCATTATCCATAGGTTTATATGTCTTATCACTAAATAAAACTAATACTTTTGATGTTCCATGAGGTAAGTTTGAAATATTTAAAGAAGGTGTTGAACCATCTCCACCTGCCCACTTACATACTTGGTCTTTAGGAACCATTTCTCCACCCCAAGCAGGATTAGCAAATTTTACGCTCATCTCTCCACTTTTATGTGCCATATTATTAGCACAACCAACAAAACTTAATACACCAATAGCTAAAACTGAGTTTATAATTATTTTTTTCATTTAATAATCCTTTTTTTAATCTATTAATTTTATGTTAACATTATTAATACAATATTAACAGTTATAAATTTAATAAAAATATCATATAATTATACACTAAAAATAAATGAGCCTTATGAATACTTTTTTGCCCTACTTTAAAATGATACTTACTCTTATATGTGGAATTATTGGCTCTATTGTATTTATTTATATAAACCTTCCCTTACCTTGGCTTTTAGGTTCTATCTTTATTACTTCTATTTTAATTAGATTTGAAAAATTTCCTATTATAAAACCCAACTATATTTTTTCATCTCCTGCTAGGATAATAATAGGAGTGACAATTGGTAGTGCTTTTACTCCTGCTATTTTAGAACAACTTGATATTTATTTTTATTCACTGATACTTGTAATCCCTTATACAGTCTTAACAGCATTATTTGGAATGTTGTATTATTGGAAGTATTTAAACTTTGATAAAAGAACTGCTTATTTTTCCTCCATGCCAGGAGGTGTTATAGAAATGGTGATTTTAGGTGAAGAGATGAAAGCTAATACAGCAAAAATTACATTAGTACAATCATCTAGACTTTTATTTATAGTTTTAACTCTACCTTTTATAATTCAATATATTTTTCAAATTGATATTGCAGGTAATAAACTAATTACAGCACCTTTATATACTCTTGATTTAAAAGATATGGTATTACTTATAACTGTAGGTTTTATAGGTGCTATTCTTGCTAAGAAACTAAAAATTCCAGCGGCTTTATTAATAGGTCCAATGGTATTAAGTATCTTAGCTTTTGCATCAGGTCTTATTGAGTCTAAACCACCTGATGAGATTTTAAAATTTGTACAAGTGATTTTAGGAACAACTATTGGTTTTACTTTTAGAGGTATAAAAATACAAGAGGTTATAAAAACTTTGATAGGAACACTAGGGCATTTTGTGATACTTGCTCTTATCTCGGCTATTTTTATTTTCTTAGCTTATTATCTTTTTGAGTTTCCTATACTATCAACTCTTTTAGCCTTTTCCCCAGGGGGTCAAGCAGAGATAAATCTAATATCTATACTTGTTGTAGCAAATATCCCTTATATAACCCTACACCATATAGTAAGGCTTTTTATTGTTATGAACCTTGCACCTATTCTTGCTAAAAAGTATTTATAATTTTAAATATCAATTGGAATATTTATAATAAACGATGCTCCATGCTTAGTATTTTCTGCATGCAGTTTCCCTTGTAGTTCTTTTACTATAAAATTATAAGAATTATGTAAACTCATTCCTGTTCCTTGGCTTTGATGTTTAGTCGTAAAGTAAGGTTCAAAAACTTTATCAATAATCAAAGAATCAATACCCCCTGCATTATCTTCTATAATAATTTGTGCATAATTATCTTTCTTTTTAATTGAAATCTTTATAAAAGGATTTTGTATTTCTTTTGCAATAAGTATATCTTTTGCATTTGTGATTACATTTAAAATAGTTTGAGATAGAGAAGAAGATGAAGCATAGATTTTTAAAACATTATTACAAAAGTCTTTTTTTAATTCAATGTTATTATTTTCTAAACTATTTAGAATCATTTTAACCGTTTCTTCAATCGTTTCTTGTAAAATAATTTCATCTTTTTTATTATCCCCTTTAATAAAACTTGTAAAAGTATCTATGGTTATAGATAACTCTTTTGTTTTAGAAATTATTAAATCATAAGTATTCCTACACTCTTCATCAGATAAAACTCCCATTTCTTTTTGAAATTTCAGACCACTTACCAAGGTAGAAATAGAACTTAATGGTTGTCTCCATTGATGAGCGATATTTCCTATTAACTCACCCATTTGAATCATTTTTTCTTGATCATGTAGTTGTTTATCTTTATTTCTATTTTTTTCAACTTCTTCTAGTATTCTAATTTCTAGATTTTTATTTAATTCTTCTATTTTCTTTCTTGATGTGATATTTAATCTAACTGCGGCATAACCTATTAGTTCTCCAGTATTATTATATTCAGGAGATATATTTGCCTCAACCCAATAGTAACCACCCTCTTTAGTTTTATTTTTAACTTCACCTTCCCAAAGCTTTTCTTTTTTTATAGTTTCCCACATTTGTTTAAAAGCTTCTTTTGGCATATCAGGGTGTCTTACAATATTATGGGGTTTACCAAGTAACTCATCTTTTGAAAAACCTGAAGTTTCACAAAAAGCATTACTTGCATAGGTAATAACACCTTTCAAATCTGTTCTTGAATAAATGACATAATTTGAAATAATGTCAATAGATTTTTGTAACTCTTTTGTTTTATCAGAAACTAAAGATTCTAATTCAGCTGTATTTTGTTTTATTTTTTTACTTGCAGGATAAAAAATAAAGATAACTTCTAAAATAAGTACTGCAAAAATCAGTAAAAGAATTACAAACTCTTTATTTTCAAGTATTTCTAATTTCTTTTTATCTTCAAGTTCATAAATTTTCACTAATTGTTCAAGCTTAGGAAGTACAATTTGTGATTCTTTTCGTAAGATTAATAATATGGATTTATCTTTTGTTTGAATTAATTTTTCAAATAATTTTATAAACTCTTTTACTTCCAAATCTAATTTATTTTTAAATAACAAATCTTTTAGTTCTTTACTTTTGGCATCTTTTACAAAAAAATTATGTGTATTAGAAAACAAAGATAAGTTATCTTCTAATATTTTTTTTGCTTTAACATCTACATTATCAAGATAATTTTCAGACAATAAAACTAGTCTTTGAGAGAGCATTCTTTGTCTTCCACTTAGGTTTATAATTTTTCCATCATTTGATATTGATGACATTATTTCTTTTACATTTAGATATCCAAAACTAGCAAATATCATTATTATCAATAATGCAGGGATATATCTGTTTTGTAAGGAAAGTATTTTAAAACTATCACTTTTTAGCATTTATTACCTTATCTTGTATATAATCAATATTATAACAAATAAATAGTTGATTGTCATCAATTTAATTTTAAAAATATACAGTCGTATAATTTTTAATCAGATAAAGTAACTTTTAACATTTATTTTTTGAATATACTCAAATAAAAAGGCAAAGTTTTGGGACTTTTTGATATACAAATAAGTAAAGAATTAAGAAAATGATAAAACAGTTGATTATCTAGAGAAAACACTACAGAAATATTCAAATGAAACTATTTCAAGAGAAAAAGATACTTTAGTATTAGATAAATTTCAAGGTGAAAAATCTTTTTTAAAATACAATCTAAATGTAAAAAAAGATAAGTTTCAAGGTAAAGATTTTTTAGTTATTGATGGGGAACTTCAAAATGTTTGGCTATTTGTAATTTTGGTAATACTCTCTATTTTACTTACCAAAGGTATAGGTATACTTCCTGTTATACTTTTTGTTTATTATCAAAAAAGTGTGAATACAAAGTTTATAAAAGAGTTGATAAATAATAGTAAGAATTTAAGTTAAATCTAACTCTTCACTTATGTCTTTTATCAGTTTTGATAGAGGGCGTTTATCTATATCTTTGTCTTCTATATAGCCAGACGTTATATGGCGGAGTACATCTTCTCTATTTTTTAAATAAACTTCCCTCATACTGATGAAATAAATCATCAATATAAGAATCAGGATAAATCTCTCTTTTTTGGATTAGCTCTAGTACTATGTCTTTGTGATTAGAATATAAATCTTTTAATTCAAAATCTTTTCTATTATTTACAATTCTTCTTTTTTCATCAGAAACTTGTATTTTTGCCAAACTTATAGTTTAAATCAAAACCATCTTCTGAAAAGAGAAAAGAAGAGTTTTTTATCTTTAAGGTAAATTTCATATTTTTATTAAAATCAAATCTGTCATCATAGGGGTTTATATATTTTTTATCGTCTTTATCAAGTTTAATTTTATTACAAATTTTACAAGAAGGAATCAGATTATAAAAACTAACCGCTAAAAAGGAGATACTTACTTTGAGGATGAAAATGATCTAATTCACTTGTTCTTTTTTTAGACTTTTTTAAATTATGAATTCCGTTTCTATTACAATAAGGGACATATATTAATATTTAGAGAGTTTATCAATTCATAAGCATTATAATCTTTTTTTTCATATTTAAATTTATCTTTTTGATTAAAATAATCATATAGAGTTCCAAAATATTTAAAAATTATTGGAACATTTAAACTTATATATTTGTGTGTTAACTCTTCAAGCTCTTTTGGCTTTGCTAAGTATAAGTTTTTTTAGATCCCAGTTCTTATTAAAACAACTTTGGATTTGTTTGTCCTAAATCACTTATTGAATAATTACTACGGTTTTTAACATAATCTGATATTGCAATATAATGTTTTACCGAGAGTTCATTTAGATTTTTATTTTTGAATTTTAATCATTCGAATTCTTTAGATAATCTTTCTAACTTTTCTTTTAAAAGCAGGACTTGCTTCTACTGTATCTTCTAAGGCTTTTGAAATACCTTTATGTCTTAAAACAATAGTTTCAATATTATTTATCATTTTTAATATAAATTTTGTTTTTGCAAAAGAAGAAGATTTAGACATATTTTAATTCTTTTAAAATAAACTCTTTTCCTATTTCATTTAAAGAGTTTTTATCTACAAAATCAACATCTTTTTTTAACTCTTTAGATATTAATTCTTTTATTTGCGTAAGTTTTGAGAAAGCTGTAAAACCTTTGTGTTTATCTGTGAAATTTTTAATATTTTCTATTTCATAAAGTATATCAATATCACTAGAAGAAGTATAATCTCCTCTTGAGTAAGAACCAAATACACCTAATAGATTAGATTTATTCCATCTTTATTTAATATAGGTTTTAAATGATTAAGTTTTTCAAAAACCTCATTTTGTGCCATCTTTAGCCTTTTGTTTTAAACTTTCTAACTCTTTTTGTAAGTTCTTAATATCATCTTCAATTTTATCAATTTTTTCTACTTTTGACAAGCGTTTACTATCAAGGATTTTTTGAAGTTGTCTTTTAATAATAGGCTCACCAATTATATTGATAATACTTTGAGCTTCTTCATTTGTTTTTATCACTTCACTTGATTCATCATTTAAATATTTTATAACTTCATCTATTTTACTTTTAGCAAACTTACCCATAAGTCCATCTTTCATAAAGAAACCATGGGATAGTAAGGTATGAATATTTGCTCCAAAAGTATTAATATCTATTTTATTAGTGACATTAACACAATCTCCACTTTCTTTATTTTTTTCTAAAAAAATTACATTTTCTTTAGGCAAATCTGATAATAAAAAAGGAGAATGTGATGTAAATATTAAATGAATATTTTTATCAAGTATTTCCATAAATGAGATAAGCCTATTTAAATATTCTTTTTGCCACATTGGATGTAATGACAATTCTGGTTCATCAAAACATAGGATTAAATTACTTTGAACTTTAGGAAATAAGCAATAAAAATAAATATTAAGTATTTGTCCATAAAATATTTTTTCTCCATGACTTAAATCACTAAACTTTTTATCATTTTCATCAAAAAATTCAAAACTAAAAAACTTATAATAACCTTCAAAATATTTATTATTATCAATACTAGATTTTTTTGATTTTAAACTTTCAAATTCATTAAAAGTTATATTATTATTTATACCTTTTTCTATTGAAAATTGATCAACTTTATTAAAGTTTATATCATAAAAAATATCTTTTATTAAATCTCTTACATTATCAATATCTAGATTGGTAGAATCCTTTAAATAGTAATTTATAATCATATTTAAAAAATCAACTAGTAAATCTTTTTTCAATATCTTATAAAAAATAAAATATTTATATATATCAAATTCTAAAATAAGTTCTTTATCTTTTTCATTTTTAAAGATAAAACTAGGAATGAAATAATTAAATAAGTTCATATTTAACTCTTTCATAAAAAAATGATATAGTTCTTTTTTATCAAGAGTCTCCTCAATAAACTTTTCAGGTGGATTCTTATCATAAACATCATCATAAAGAAAATCAATTATTTCTTCATCTGTCATAGGCCTGCCATCTACTTTACCATTCTCTCGGAATAATTCTTTATTTTCTTCAAACATTTTTTCTGCTTCAGTTTGTAGAAAATCATCATACCTTGAATCATCATCATACAGTTTATTTATTAAACTATCAACTAATGTCGACTTTTTATATAATAAGTTTTTTTCTATATTTTTATCATTTAATTCAATATCTTCAAACGAGGTATCTTCATTTATCAACAAATTAATTTCATCTCTTAAATTCATTTTATACTTTGTATTTTCTGCAATTACCATTTTTTTAGGTTTAAAAATATTTGAATTAATATTAACAACATTATTCTTTTCTTGTTTGATAAGAGAAGACATCAATTTGTAAATATATTTTTCTTGTAAATTAACTGTATAAAATTCATCTTTAAGATATAAACTTTCTCTATTCTCATAGGGATAAGGCATCTCAGCATTATAAGAACAAAGTGATAATTCAGGTAAAGAACTTATTTTATACTGATATTTAGTTACTATATTTTCAACATAACAATTAGTACATATATTTAATTCTTCATCAACAAAAGAAATAAGCAAATAATCTTGTATATCTTTATCAATAAATATCTTTTCAAAAAAACTAACTAAAGAACTCTTACCACTTCCATTCTCTCCAACAATTGCAGTAACATTTATTTTTTTTCCAAAAAAATCTTTTAAAGAATTCTCTTTAGGTTCGATTCTTAACTCACTTTTATCTGATAATTTATTATCTTCATAAACTGGTATAAACTCACAATCAAAATTAGGCGAAAAATTAAACCCTTGCCTTTTTATATTTTTATACTCTTCAACCCATAAATATACTAATTCCATATAAACTCTTTTATTATTTTCTTATTTATATCCTACATAAATAACTATTTATTTCTGCTTTTACTTTTCTTTTTCAATTATTTGTATCATACTTCTTGAAAATATGCTATTATTAGGAAGTATAATTACTAATAATAGATTAAAATAGGAAGTATGATGAAAGAGTTACTTATATCTCAAAATCCACATTGGACTGGAAAGCTAGAAAATTTTATAAAAAGGGATAAGTTATCTAAGCTTATAGATTATTTACCTTTAAAACAGATTATCACTATTTCTGGGATAAGAAGATGTGGGAAAAGCTCCCTTGCCAAACAAGCTATAAATCATCTTATTGAAACTGGAATAAATCCTTATAATATCTTTTTTATAAACCTAGAACAGCCTTACTTTTTAGAACATAAAAACAATGCTGAGTATTTAAATACTATTTATGAAGAGTATTTAAAACTAGCAAATCCTAAAGGAAAAGTATATATCATCTTTGATGAGATACAATTTTTTTCAAATTGGCAGGTTTTTATAAAAAGCAAATATGAAAGCAGTGATATAAAGTTTATCATCACAGGTTCAAACTCATCTATGTTATCAAATGATTTAAATACACTTCTTAGTGGACGAAGTTTAAATATACATTTAGATACTTTTTCTTTTTGTGAGTTTTTAGATTTTAAACAAATAAACTATACAAATGAGATAGAAAAGATAAACAATAAAATAGCCATAAAAAGAGCTATGGAAGAGTATCTTTTATGGGGTGGATTTTATGAAGTCTTTTCTCTTGAAGATGAAAATTTAAAAAGAGAGATTTTACTTAGTTATATAAAAAATATTATTTATCAAGATATTATCCCTCGATACAAAATACGAAATAGTGAAGTAGTGGAAAGACTGTTTTTTTATTTATTGTCAAATAGTACTACGATTTTAAACTATACTAGTCTTGCAAAAATATTTGAAATAAGTGATAAAACAATAAAAGAATATATCAATTATTTTGAAGATGTTTTTTTATTAAAAAGAGTTGATAAATTCCACAATAAAGAAAAAGAGAGAATAAAATCTCAAAAAAAGATTTATACACTTGATAATGGATTATTACAAATATCTACAAATTTTTCTTCAAATTTAGGCATGAAGTTAGAAAACTTAGTTTTTAATGTCCTAAATCAAAATAATAAGAGTATAACTTATATAAGAGATACTTACGAAATAGACTTTTTTACACAAGATAACTTATATCAAGTCTCTTATAACATAGATAATAAAAAGACTTTAGACAGAGAGCTCTATTCTTTTAAATATTTTGATAAAAAAAATGAGAAAAAATCAACCTTAATAAGCCTAAATGATAATAAAGAAATAGATAAAATAAAGATTATAAGTATTGATAATTTTATATTATCCTTGATTTACTAAACTTTAGATACAATCTGTTTTTATAAATATTTGAATAAAATTTACAAACAAATTAAAAGGATTTTACCATGCCATTATTAGACAGTTTTAGAGTAGATCATACAATTATGCCAGCACCAGCAGTTAGAGTTGCGAAAACTATGAAGTCACCATCTGGAGATATTATTACAGTTTTTGATTTAAGATTTTGTGTACCAAATGAAAAGATGTTAAGTGAAAAAGGTATTCATACCTTAGAGCATTTATTTGCTGGATTTATTAGAAATCATCTAAACTCAGATACAGTTGAGATTATTGATGTTTCGCCTATGGGTTGTAGAACTGGTTTTTACATGAGTTTATTAGGGAACCCAGATGAAAAAACTGTAGGAGCTGCATGGAGAGCTGCTATGCAAGATGTATTAGATGTTCAAAAACAAGATGATATTCCAGAATTAAATATCTTCCAATGTGGAACATGTGAAATGCATTCACTTGACGAAGCAAAAGAAATAGCTCAAGATATTTTAGATAGTAATATTGGTGTTATGTCAAACGAAGATTTATTTCTTTCTGATGAAAAGCTAGCTTCATTAGGAAACTAGATTTAAATGGAGAAAAAACTATCTTTATTTAAAGAGTTATTTGCAGATTATATAAATATATCTATTTTACATATTGACAACTCGTTAGGTTTAGTAGATAGCACACTTGAAGAAGTTCGATTAAAAAATGAAGGGAATATAAAATATATTCCTTTTATAGATGAATCAAGTGCAAAACTCCGAGCAACTGCTAGAGAGTATGAATATGTTGTATTAGGAAATATTCTAACATCTTGTACTAATCAAGAACAGATATTAAAACTAATGTATAAGGCAATAGAAAACTCTGGAAATATAATCATCTTAGAAAAAATAGAAAATGACAACAAATACGAGCTTTTAGAACTTCTAGAAAATATTGGTTTTCAAGCTGCAAATTGTATTGAACTTTTTGATGATACATATATTTTCACTGCAAAAAAAATGCACCACTGGGACAATGGTCTTTAAAATGTTCTTTACTATTGCAAGATAATATCAACAGTGTAGTTTCAACCAAAGATGGTTCAAACACACTTTTTTCTTCAAGATACAATCAGCACTATCACAATCCTGATGATGGAGCTATCAATGAATCTCTATCAAAACATATACTTCCAACATTTAAATTTCATGAGAATAAAAAAGAACTAAAGATTTTAGATATTTGTTTTGGAATAGGATATAACACTTTTACTACACTAAGTTATATTATAAAACATAACTTAGATATAAAGGTATCTATTTATTCTCCTGAATTAGATGGAAATTTAGTAGCTTCATTAGAAAACTTTGCATTTCCAAAAGAGTTTGAAAATATAGAACACATAATCAAAGAAGTATCACAAAATCTTAAATATGAAGATGAAAATATCAAGATAGAAGTAAATATAGGTGATGCAAGAGAGTATATAAAAACACTTGAAAAAGAATCATTTGACATCATATATCAAGATGCATTTTCTTCAGAGGTTAACACTGAACTTTGGACAAAAGAGTATTTTGATGATATATATAAACTTTGTAAAGATGATTGTGTGATGAGTACTTATTCTGTAGCCACTCCTATTAGATTATCAATGAATGAAGCTGGATTTTTTATCTATGAGTACCGACCTGAAAAAAGAAAAATCACCCTAGCTTGTAAAACAAAAAAAGATCTTATAGGTAAATACATAGATATGGATTTAAAAAAACAAAGAAATAAAGAAGCAAAGGCAATTTATGACTAAAGCAATTACAAAAAACTATATAAAATTTTATCAAGGAAATGCTCCTATAATATTTTCAGCACCACATGGTGGAGATGAAAAACCATCAAGTATTAAAACTAGAACAAAAGGTGTATTTGATAAAGATGAATATACTTATGAATTAACTCAAGAAATAATCGAAGAGTTTTACAATCAAACTTCTTTAACTCCCTATGCAGTTATAGCAGAAATTTCAAGGCATAAAGTTGATATAAATAGAGAAAAAGAAGAAGCCTATGAAGATGAAAAAGCTAGTATTCCTTATAATCAGTTCCATGATTTTATAAAAAATTCAAGAAAAGAAATCGATGAGAAGTTTTCAAAAGGTTTATATATAGATATTCATGGACAATCACACCCTAAAGGATACTTAGAGTTTGGATATTTATTGGATAATAGTATTTTAAAACAGCATGATAGTATACTAAAACAACATATATCAAAATCAAGTATTTCATCTTTATCAAACTTTTCAAATGAATGTTTTATAGATCAATTAAGAGGTCCTCATTCTATGGGAAGTTTGATGAGCAATAAAGGTTATGACTCTATACCATCAGTAAAAATACCTTATGCTAGTGATGATAATTATTTTGAAGGTGCTTATGATACTATTCGATATGGTTCATTAAAAGGTGGAAATATTTGTGGAATTCAAATAGAATTTCCATATAAAGATGTAAGAGATACAAAAGAAAATAGAGAAAAAACTGCTAAAGCTTTTGTAACATCTATTTTAAAATTCTTTGAAATACATTTTGGTATAAGTCTAAAAAAGAAGATATATCTACTTACTAAGCTCATCCAATATATATTTTTCTAATTCTCTTTTGCTAATTTCATCTCTTAAAGATTGCTCAAATATCTCTTCAATTTTAAAAGAATATTCTGAGTAAGGGAAGAAAGGAAAATGTAATACCCACGATCTTTTTATAAGTTCAATAGTAATAGTATCTCGTAACCAAGCTCTAAAAAAATTAAATCCAATAAATATGATAGCAGTTATAATCACAGCACCTATTATTGAAATATGTGAATCTATATCTGCTAAAGGTTTATGTGTAAGTCCAGATATTGGTATCAAAATAGCTAATACTAATCCCATATATACCAAATAAGCACGAGTAAGTTTTAATCTAAACCCAAGTTTTGCAGGATCTACATGCATTCCCTCATTATGCTGTCTATTTGCAAGAAGTAAATCTCTTAAAAGAATTGGTTGTTTGGATATTATGTACACATAATCTAATACTTTTTCTTTATATGTTTTTTCTTTCGGCATCTATTTTTTCCTATAAAATTATTGTTAATTAAGTACATTTTATCCAATTTTATATTAATTTATTTCTTTATTCTCATTACAATAAAAAATACCAAATATACTAAATAAATATAGATTTAATATAAAAGTATATACACTACTAAAATAAATATAATTTAGGCTTTTTAAATGACAAAAATAATTATTTTTTTAATATTACTATTAAACTCTCTTACCTTTGCAAACAATAATGAGCAAAAGAAAGTTTCAATACAGTTAATGTGGCTAGATCAATTTGAATTTGCAGGATTTTATGTAGCAAAAGAAAAAGGTTATTATTCTGATGTTGGTCTAGATGTTGATTTTCATAAATTCAATATTAAAACGAATATTGTTGATAATGTTTTATCAAGAAAATCAGACTTTGGAACAAGTTCAAGTTCACTACTTGTAGATAAATCAGAGGGAAAAGATGTTGTTCTTTTAGGAACAATATTCCAAAATTCTCCATTAATTCTATTAGGACTAGAAGACTCTGATATAAATTCTATTGAAGATATAAAAGACAAAAGAATTATGTTATCAGAAGAACAACTAGGTTATGCACCGCTACAATCAATGTTAGCAAGTAAAAATATTGATATGAAAGATATAAAAGCTATAAAACATAGTTTTGATATTAATGATTTAATAAATAAAAAAGTTGATTTAATGGTTGCCTACACTACAAATGAACCTTTTTTATTAAAAGAAAAAGGTTATAAAAGTAAAATATTCCATCCTAAAGATTATGGTTTTAATTTCTATGAAGACTTTATTTTTACATCAAAACAATTTGCCAATGAAAATCCAAATACTGTTAAAAATTTCTACAAAGCTTCTATTCAAGGTTGGGAATATGCTTTTGAAAATATAGAAGAAGTTGCAAAACTTGTTTTTGATAAATACAATACTCAAAATAAAAGTCTAGAAAGTTTAATTTTTGAAGCAAATGAGATGAAGAAACTTGTATATACTAAAAACAAGAAAATCGGTACAATTTCTAAAAACAAGTTAAAACTTATTGAAAATAGTTATAGAATTATGGGTTCATTAACAAATAAAATTGATCTAGATGAATTTGTCTATTCTATAAATACAAATAATCAAATAAATTTAACGAGTGAAGAAAAGAAATATTTAGGGAAAAAGGGATCTATTAAAATGTGTATTGATCCAAACTGGATGCCTTTTGAAAAAAATAATAATGGTGAGCATATTGGAATGAGTGCTGATTATTTTAAACTATTAAAAAAAGAACTTAACATCAAAATAAAAATGATTCCGACAAAAAACTGGTCACAATCATTAACTTATGCACAAGAACGAAAATGTGATATTCTCTCACTTGTGATGTCTACACCAAAAAGAAAACAATTTTTTAATTTCACAGAAGCTTATATAAATATTCCATTAGTAATTGCTTCAAACCTAAATTCCCCTTTTATTAATAATGTTTGGGAAGTTAAAAATAAAAAACTTGGTATTGTAAAAGATTATGCTTACTCTGAAATATTAAAAACAAAATATCCTAAAATCAACTTTATTGAAGTTGAAAATGTAAATGATGGTTTAAAGAAAGTCGAAAATGAAGAAATTTATGGTTTTATAGATACTCTTTCAACAGTAGGATATCATATACAAAAAGAGTATTTTGGACAATTGAAAATAATAGGTAAATTTAATGAAACTTTGAATTTAAGCATAGGAACAAGAAATGATGAACCTTTATTAAACTCTATCTTTAACAAAGCAATAGAAACCATTTCTAATGAACAAAAACAAAATATATTAAATAAATGGATATCAGTTAATTATCAAAAGAGTATGGATTATGGACTAATTATAAAATTTTTGTTAGGTTCTATAATTATCTTATTTCTTGCTATTTTAATCTATAGACAAATTTTATTAAAAAGATTAAACAAAGAATTACATGAAAAAGTAAAAGAAGAAATAGAAAAAAATAACAACCAACACCAAGTCCTAAGTCAACAAGCAAAAATGGCAGCTATGGGAGAAATGTTGGCAAATATAGCACATCAATGGAGACAACCTTTATCTCTTATTACTCTAGCAGCAACAAGTATGAAGTTTAAAAAAGAGTTCGGAGAATTAAAAGATGAAGAGTTTGATGAATCGGTTGAATCTATAAATAATACTGCACAATATTTATCAAAAACAATAGATGATTTTAGGAATTTTTTAAATCAAAAAAGTGAAGAAACAACTTTTAATATCCCAACAAGTATTGAAAAATCTTTAGATTTAGTAGGAGCAAATTTTTTAAATCAAGATATTAATATAATCACAAAATTTGAAGATATTGAAATAACAACATTAGAGAATGAACTTATTCAAGTATTAATAAACATATTAAACAATGCAAAAGATGCACTAGAAAATAATGATGGAAATAAATATATATTTATAGAAAATAAAATAAATAAAGATGAATTAATCATAACAATAAAAGATAATGCAGGTGGAATTAGTCAGGATATTATAAATAAAATATTTGAACCATACTTTACAACAAAACACCAATTTCAAGGAACAGGAATTGGTTTATATATGAGTGAACAAATAATAACAAAACATCTTGAAGGCTCAATTAGAGTGGAAAATAATCATTTTACTTATGAAGAAAAAGAATATAAAGGTGCGGAGTTTATAATCACTCTATCTTTAAATAATTAAAGGGAGAAGACTATCTTTTCCCCATACCCTCTGGCATACATACAAAATATTTATCATCTGGAGTATTAGTACAAGTACCTGTCAAAGAATCACCTCTTCTTGTTGTCATAGTACAAGTATCTCCACTATCTTTATCTATACATGCCTCAAGTGCTTCTTGTGGCGGTGTTCCACCTTTTGGACCTTTGCCATTTTGAGGTCCATTTGCAAAACCTTGTGTTAACCCTAGTACTAAAATAGCTAATATTAATTTTTTCATTTTTCTTCCTTTTAATTTATAAAAGTTTACACTTATAAATTAAATGTACTTTAAATACTAAGTAAATGAAAGTTAATGTCTTATAGTTATATTAGCATCCGCAAGATATTTTATTTTCGTATTGACCTTCGCTCCCCTTAGTTTCATATCCATCTCGAATCCACCAATCAATACCTCCGATTAATTCTTTTACATTAAATCCTAATCTTGACATATTTAAAGCCCCTTTTGTTGAGCCATTACATCCAATTCCATCACAATATGAAATATATAAATATGATTTATCTAAATCCTTGGTTGTATTTTCATTCATAGTTTTATGTGGAAAATTTATAGCACTGGGAATATGTGATTTATTATATACCTCTTTTGAACGTGTATCAATTATTATAATTTTTTCTTTATTTTGTTGTAATTGATATAAATCAGATGAGTCAACTTCGTATTTTAATTTATTTGTATAGTATTCTATTTGTTCATTCATTTTATATTCCTCGTATTTATTTGTTCATTCATTTTATATTCCTCGTATTTATTTGTTTAGTTCTAGCAATATAAAATATAAAGCCGTCATAATTAAAAGTGTTCCCATCAAAATATTAAATACCTTTAATCTAATATTTGTGTTCAAAAAGATTGTTGCTTTTTGTCCTGCAATTCCCCAAAGAGATAAACATGAATAACAAACAAAAAAATAAACTATTACAAATACTATTAAAGAATTTTCACTTATAGAAAACATTGATACACCAGAAAGTGCTGCAATCCATGCTTTTGGATTTAAGCATTGCAGTAGAAAGCCTTGATAGAATTTTAATTCTTTAATATCACTTTTAACTTCAATACTAGAAGGAGTTGAAGCAATTTTATATCCCATATATACAATAAATACACTTCCAAAAAAACCTAAATATGTTAAAAAATTTGGATAATCTGAAAAAATAGAATTAAAACCAAAAGCAACAAAAGTTAAAAGAGATGTAAACCCTATTGCTCCACCACTAATAAAAGCAAAAGTTTTTAAAAATCCATTATTTATTCCTGATGAAAGTATCATCATATTTACAGGACCTGGTGATATTGACATTGCAAGTGCGAAACTAAACATAGATAAAAGTATTGACGTTGTCATTTAATACTACCTCTTTTTAGAGTATATAATGAATTTACAATTAATGTAAGCAAAATAATACTACCACCAATAAAAGTATTAGAACTTGGTATTTCATTTAAAAATAGCCACACCCAAACAGGTGCCATTATTGTTTCAATAATCATTAAAAGTGTAACCTCACTTGCACTAATAAACTTTGTTCCATTACCCATTAAAACTCTTGAAATTGGAGTTATTAATAAACCCATAACTGCAATAATTCCTAAGGTATTTAAATCAATACTCAAAGAATCACTTAAAAGAAATGAAATTAATGCTAGCCATATACCAGTTACTGCTGTAACTGCTACACGGCTTATTTTAATATATTTTCCCAATAAAACAAAACCTAAAGAAAAAGTACAAACACATAAAAGAGCAAAAACATTTCCACTCATATTTCCTAAACCTAATTCATCATTAAAGATGACAAAAAGTCCTATAAGCATGAAAAAAAGAAGCAATCATTATATTTTTAGAAATTTTTTCTTTATAAATTAAATAGGCAAATAAAGAGGAAAAAAGAGCTGATGTTCCAAAAATTATAACTACGTTTGCAACTGTAGTACTTTTAATTGCTGTTATAAAAAAGATATTTGAAGTTCCCATTAAAACAGCACAAGCTATTAATATTGGGAAAGAAGTTTTTGTAATTTCTCTCATTACATCTCTTTGTTTTAGAACAAGAGTAGAGGTCATAGAAAGGAACATAAAAATTCCTAGATAAAAAGAGAAGGTAATAGAGTCGATACTTGTGAATTTTATAAAAAGCGATTCTAAACTCATTATCAAAACACCTAGGGATGTAATCCCTAAGCCTTTGGCATTATTACTCACTTATATCACTTAGATATTGTAATAATTTGCATCTTTATGAGGTACAACAATAGCACAAGTTGTTTGCTCAGGATGCATTTGGAAAGTTTCAGATAATTCTATTCCAAACTCTTCAGGGTTAAGTAAATCAAAGATATCTCTATTCATCGCTAAATCAGGACAAGCAGCATATCCAGGAGAATATCTACACCCTGTATATTGTTTCATTTGAACATCATTTAAAGTATGTCCTTCTTTTGGAACAATATCCAAGTCAAGTCTTACTTGTTTATGTAAAACCTCAGCTAAGGCTTCTGCTAATTCAACACCTAAACCATGAACTTGATAATACTCAGTAAATTTACCCTCATCATATAGTCCTCGTTCATAATCAGATACTTTAAGTCCAGCACTAGCAAGAGTAAAGGCTATAACATCTAATCTATCATTTGCAAAGAAATCAGGTATACATCTAAAAGGTTTTCTTTTTTGTCTTGGGAATTCTAATACTTTTATAGCTTCTTCTAAAGGTGGGACATTTTGTGCTTCTTTTTCACTATTAAATAAATGCTCCTTAGAAAAAATATACAGTTTATTATCGTGAGAAATACAAGGATAATAAGCATAAATAGCAATAGGATCAAAAATATCTTTATCTAATAAATCATCTTTTAGTTTTCTATATAAAGGTTCAACAGTTTCTTCTTCATATTTTAAGAAAGTATCTCTATCTTGCTTACCTCTTTTATATCCCCATCTTTGTCTAAATAAAACTCTATGATTAATCCATTTAAATACTAACTCTTTATCTATTGCACTTCCACTTTTTCCTATTCTATCCCATAAAGGAGGAAAAATAAAAGGTGCTTTAGGAGGAAGTGGTATTTCTTCATAAGGAG
This sequence comes from Mactra quadrangularis, assembly GCA_025267735.1. Lineage (NCBI taxonomy): Eukaryota > Metazoa > Mollusca > Bivalvia > Venerida > Mactridae > Mactra > Mactra quadrangularis. Next base: position 23,704 of record JAMOLF010000060.1, read on the forward strand.
GAATTACGACTGCTTCTTTTTCAACTTTTTCATTTGTATCAGCTACTTCAATTAAATCAGCAGCTAAGGCTGTATTATCTAAATCACCCTCTTCTATTCTTTGCATAGAAACAACACCATCAAAGGCATCTCTACAATAGAAAATTGGTCCATCGTATATAGGTCTACAAAAGTCATTTACAAAAGATTTTGTAAGTGCCGCTCCACCTATTAGTACAGGTATATCTATACCCATCTTTTGAAGTTCTTCTAAGTTTTCTTTCATAACTGCAGTTGATTTTACTAATAGCCCACTCATTCCAATAGCTTGAGCCTTATGTTCTTTTGCAGCAATTAAGAAAGAATTCAAATCAGCTTTTATACCAATATTTATAACTTTAAAACCATTATTAGAAAGAATAATATCAACTAAGTTTTTACCAACATCATGAACATCACCTTTTACAGTTCCTACAACAATAATTGTTTCACTAGCTTTTTCTTCTTTTGGTAAATATGGATTTAAAGCATCAACAGTTGCTTTCATAGTTTCTGCACTTTGAAGTACAAATGGTAACTGCATTTGTCCAGATCCAAATAACTCACCAATGATTTTCATACCATCAATTAGCCATTCATTTACAATAATTTCAGGTTTTATATCATGTCTTAATTCTTCAACTAAAGGAAGAAGTCTATTTTTATCACCATCAAGCAGTAGCTTTTTAACTTTCTCTACTGGCTCAAGTTTTTGATACTCTTCATCACTTTGTTCTTCAATATCATCTACATTTGAAAAGTGCTCAATAAAGGCAAATAAAGGATCACCATCTTCTTGATTATTAAATATTAAATCATCACAAGCCTTTTTATCATCTGCACTTATTTTATTAAGTGGTAAGATATGTTTAACATTTACAATAGCAGATGTAAGTCCAGCTTTTACACAATAATCAAGATAAATAGAGTTTAAATAAGCTCTAGCTTTTATATCTAAACCAAAAGAAATATTTGAAAGTCCAAGTGTAGTTCCTACTTCTGGATGAAGTATTTGAAACTCTCTAATTGCTTCAAGTGTCTCTATTCCAGCTGTTCTATATTCATCATCACCAGAACCAATAGTAAATGTTAACATATCAAATACTAAATCAGCAGGATCAAAACCATGTCTATTTACACATAAGTCATAAATTCGTTCCGCTATTCTAATTTTATCAGCTGTACTTTTTGCCATTCCAACTTCATCAATTGTAAGACAAACAAGAGCAGCTCCAAATTTTTTAGCTAATTTACAAACAGCATCAAACTTTTCCTCACCATCTTCTAAGTTTAACAGAGTTAATAATAGGTCTTCCACCTATTTGTTTAAGTGCTGCTTCTAAAGCATAGATCTGAGTAGAATCAGGCATTAAAGGAAGTGATATCTTTTGAGAATAAAGTTCAACAACCTTATCCATATCTTCCCTTTCATCTCGTCCAGCAAAACCAACAGATACATCAATGATATGTGCCCCTGCTCTTACTTGTTGCTGTCCAACAGAAAGTGTTCCTTCATAGTCATTTGCTTTTAATAATTCTCTAAAAGCTTTAGATCCTGTTGCATTAGAACGCTCACCAATTAATAAAGGTGCTGGTTCTTGTTTTAAAGATACAGTATTAAATAGTGAAGCTAAAGACGCTTTTAAAGATCCAGATGCTCTTAAAGGTTTAATCTCTTTAACTTCAGTACTTAAAGCTTTAATATGCTCAGGAGTAGTTCCACAACATCCACCTAAAAATGCAACTCCATTTATATCTAAGAACTCTTTTTGTAATTTAGTGAACTCTTCTGGTCCCATTGGATAATAAGAAACTCCACCTTTATTTTGAGGAAGTCCAGCATTTGCATGAACAGAAATTGGGAATTTACATACTTCGCTTAACGTTTTAATATGTTTATGTACTTGTTTAGGACCAGTACCACAGTTAAATCCAAGTGATAAAATATTAAAAGGAGTCATAATAGCAGCTATTGTTTGAGCATCAGTTCCTATAAGCATAGTTCCTGTCATCTCAATTGTAACAGATACCATAATAGGAATGTGAGGAGCAGTATCATCTAAGGCATGAAGTGCAGCTTTTATTTGTAAAGGATCTTGGCAAGTTTCAAGTAAGAAAATATCAGTTCCCCCATCAGCTAGACCTTGAGCCATTATTTTATAACCCTCATACATTTCATCATATTTTATATGACCAAGACTTGGAAGTTTAGTTCCAGGACCAACTGAACCTAATACAAATCTTGGTTTTTTCAGGTGTTGAATATTTTTCACAAGATTCTTTTACTAGTTGAGCTCCAAGCTTTGAAAGCTCATAAGAAGTTTGAGGAATATCATATTCATCTAGTACCCAAGGCATTGAACCAAAAGTATTAGTTGTAATTAAATCTGAACCAGCTTTGGCATATGCATCATGAATATTTCTTAAAATATGAGGTGCAGTTAAATTTAAAAGTTCATTACAACCTTCTAAATCTTCACCTTCATACATCCATTCTTCTGCTTTTATATCAGATATTTGAAGCTGTGTTCCCATAGCTCCATCAATTATTAGTACTTTATTTTCTATAATTTTTTTTATATTATTTAGCATTTTTTTCTCTATTTTAATTAATTTATTCTATTCTAGTTAACGTGAGTGTATTCAAATTTTCGTTAAATTCCTGTTAAGCGAATATTAATAAATACCCTAGTCTAAAACTAAAGTATAAATATCTTATTTAATATTTAAAAGAATATATCTAAAAAAGCATTAAATGCGACTAAGTTGCATTTAATGCTTTTTTTATTACTATTTCAAAAATGCAACTAGCTTGCACAGTTTAAAAGGAGCGTTATATGAGATTATTAATCCCATTATTTTTATTAGTAGGTTTTGCTTATGCACAAACAAATATAGTAGTAAGTATTTTACCTCAACAAACATTTGTTGAAAAAAATTGGAGGAGACAAAGTAAATGTGGTTGCTATGGTTCCAGCAGGTAGTAATCCTCACTCTTATGAGCCAAAACCATCTCAAATGAAGCATATTTCAAAAGCAGCTATATACTTTCCCATAGGTTTTGGATTTGAAAAAACTTGGCTTCCTAAGTTTGCAAACCAAAATAAAAATATGGAATTTGTTGAAATGACAAAAGATGTTGAGAGAATTATGATGAAAAGACATAAGCATAAAGTAAAAGACAATCATAAAAAAGATGATAAGCATGGTCACCATGATAAACACGCTAAACATGATGGTCATGATAAGCATGAAAAGAAATCAAAATATAAAAAAGATCCTCATACTTGGGTAAGTCCCAAAAATGTGAAGATTATGGCAAAAAATATTTATGATACTTTAGTTAAGATTGATGCCACAAAATAAATCGTATTATTTAAATAATTATAATAACTTTATAAAAGAAATAAAACAAACTGATGCAAAAATAAAAGATATATTTTCAAATACACCAAAAAACTCTAAATTTATGGTTTTTCATCCAGCATGGGGATATTTTGCAAAAGAGTATAACTTAGTTCAATTTGCTATTGAAATTGAAGGAAAAGATCCAAAACCTAAAATTCTTCAAAAAATCATAGAAGAAGCTAGAGAGTTGAAAATAAAAGCTATTTTTACACAAAAAGAATTTTCTGAAAAAAGTGCAAAAGTGATAGCTGATGAATTAAAAATAAAAGTTATTAAAGAAACACCATTAGCAAGTAACTGGTCTGAAAACTTAGTACACGTGGCAAGAACAATTGCAAACAATTAATCCAATCTCAATACACAAGCTCTTTTTCAAATATGAAAAAGAGCTTGTATTAGAAAATATAAATTTAGAAGTTAAAGATAGGGATTTTCTAACAATTTTAGGTCCAAATGGTGGAGGAAAATCTACACTTTTAAAACTAATTTTAGGTATCAATTCTTTAAGTCAAGGTGATATAAAAATCTTCGGAAATAAAATAGCTAGTGAAATTCCTCATATTGGCTATGTTCCCCAAAATACAAATGTAAATCTTAATTTTCCTATTAGTGTAATTGAAGTAGTTATGATGGGACAAAATGATATCAAAAAAAGATTTTTTGGCTATAAAAAAGATGAAAAAATCAAAGCCTTAGAAATCTTAGAAAAAGTAAATATGCAAGAATTTGCTAATTCTAAAATCTCAAATCTTTCAGGAGGTCAAAGACAAAGAGTCTTAATAGCTAGAGCTTTATTTTGTAATCCAAAAATTTTATTGCTAGATGAACCAACATCAAATATTGATATAAACGGTTGTGAGCAAATTTATCAAACACTTGAAAATTTAAATAAAGAGATTACTATTGTAGTAATTAGTCATGATATTTCGGTAGTTTTGAAATATGCTACAAAGGCTGTTTATATAAATAAAAAGCTTACTTATCATGATTTATCAAGAATGAAAGATGATTTTAAAAATATGAGTCCACATGTATGTGAAATAGAACTTTTAGAAATGTTAGGAAAATGTAAATGTTAGAATCTCTGTCTTATACTTTTATTCAAAATGCGTTAATTGCTGGTATATTAGTAAGTATCATAACAGGAATTATAGGTTCACTAATTGTTGTAAACAAAATGGTATTTCTTTCAGGAGAATAGCCCATAGTGCTTATGGAGGTCTTGGTTTATCTATTTACTTTGGTCTGCCTATGCTTTTATCTACTTCAGTTTTCTCTGTACTTGTTACTATTTTAATTGCTTTTTTAACTTACCAAAAAAGAGAAAACCTTGATACTATAATAGGTCTTACTTGGGCTATTGGTATGTCTTTTGGTATTCTACTTGTTGATTTAACACCTGGATATAACTCAGATTTAATGAGTTACTTATTTGGATCTATTTTAGCAGTTACTAGCGATGATATTTTATTTATGGCTATTTTACTTGGCTTTATTGTTTTTA
>JAMOLF010000061.1:0-30267 GCA_025267735.1 Mactra quadrangularis
ATAAAATCATTAAATTTGATAGCTTATATGTTGTTTCTTTATTTTTTATTAAATCTCTTATTTCTACGTTTAATTTTTGAATTAATTCATTTCTTCTTAAATCTTTGTTTGAATCAATTATTCTCATACTAATTCTAGCTTCATTGGCTTCAATATTTATATATGGAGATAGTATTAATCTTTTGTACTCTTTTGGTAGTTCATTATATAAAAGAGCAAGAGTTATACCATCAAGATCTTTATCATTATTTAATAGTTTTCCCTACTTTTAATAAAGAGGCTAAAGACTGAACTTTTCCTATTTCATCAATTGATTCAAGGTAATCATGAACTGCTATTATTGTTTTCATTTTATCTTGAGAAAACCAATACTGATCTTCATTTGCACTTTCTTCAAATTCGTTTTCAAAATCATCAAAATCATCTTCTGGTTCTTCTATTATAACTTTTTCAATTGTTTCATCTTTAAATTTGATAATTACATCTAAAGGAGTTGTTCCTCCTAGCTTTTCATCAATAATTTTCATTCCTTGATAAATATCTGTGCTTTGTTTTAAAGTAGTTTATAAAACTATTTTTCTACAATTAATTTAGATGCTCCTGTTAATGAAAAAATCACTAAAACAACACTTCCTATAATTATTAGCTTTCCATTGTTTTCTACAAGTGATGAGGCACTTGTAATTAATGAAAAATTAGATTTTTTGTCTTTTAGAAATTCTTTTTTCTTTTTCATTAAAATCATTATAATAGGAAAAACTATAAAAGATATAATTAAAGAAATAGCAATTCCTGCACTCATCATTAAACCAAGGTTTTTCACAGGTTGTATACTTGATAAAACAAGTGAAGCAAAACCTGTAATTGTAGTAATAATCGCAAAAAATGAAGGACTAAATTTAGATAAAATTGTATTGATTACAAGTTTATATTGACTAGCATGTTTATATTTAGTATTTAATTCTCTATACCTTACAATTAAATGCAGTACAATGGAAATCGTAATGATTAATTGTAAGGCAATAAAATTAGATGATATTACTGTAACTTCCCAAGCGAATAAACCTAAAATACCAGCTGTTGAAATTACTGATAATAAACATATAGTTATAGGTAAAACAATCCATCTTGTATTTCTAAAAATAAACCATAATATAAAAATAAGTAAAAATACTAAAGTTGAACCATAAATTAATAAATCACTTCTTACATATTGAACAATATCATTTGCAATCATTGAAACACCACCCAAGAATATAGATGTTTGTTTTGTTTGATAAGTAGATAAAATATTTCTAATATTATTGATATTAAAAGATTCATTTTCTCTTGATAAATCTCTGTGTTTTTTAAAATCTATAATAGTTTTATTAAGTAATAATAGTTCTTTATCTGAAATAACCTTAGCTCTTTTTTTAGCTAGTAATGTATTTCTTTTCTCTAATAACTTATAATATTTTTTGTCTTTTTTCAAGTTTAAAAGAAGAGCTGTTGTTTTAAAATCAGGACTTACCAAATTATTTGAATAAAGTTCAGAGTTTAATAATTCGTTTTTAACCAGTTCTTTATTAATACCTTTGCTTTCTAGGGTGTCAACACCATTTACTAAATCAGAGATAGGTCTTACAGGTGATTGAACCAAAGGAACATTTAAAATTGAAGTAATGCTTTCTATATTAGATATAGTTAGTAGTTCTTTAGATAAGTTTTTTAAATTTTTTAAATTAAAATCACTAAGTAAGTTTTCATCACTTGTATAAGTTACAACTAAAAAATCTGAGTTATTATATCTTTTACTTATTTGTCTTGAAAATTTTAAGTCTTTATCATCGTCTAAGAGTAATGTTTCAGCAGAAGCGTCTATTTCTAGTTTTGTTGCATAATATCCTAAACTTGAGATTGCAACAAATAATACAAGTAATACTAAAAAAGGAAATTTTAATATTACTTTATCATAAACTTTTTTTATCATTAGTTTTTACTGTTACTTTCTTTTAAAAAAACAAGCATTTCTTGGAATGTTTTTTCTTTTAATAATCCTTGGAATTGTTGTCTATATGTTTGAATAATACTAACACCAAGTAATTCAACATCATAAATCAACCATTCTTTTGTTTTTTTATCATGATAAAAGTTATAGTTTATTTCATATAAATCATTTTTTCCAATTAATTGTGTTTGTAATTGTAATCTCGATTTTTTATAAGGTGTTAAATCTAAAACTTTTATTTTTTGATCTGTATATAATTTTAATTTACCTATATATGAACTTTTTAATTTATTTTCAAATATTTTTATGAAATCTTTCTTTTCTTTTGTATTTATTTTTTTCCATGTACTTTTACCTAATGCAATTCGTGCCATTATAGAATAATCAAAAACACCATTGATTACATCTATGATATGTTCCCCTTTTTTTTCTGTAGTTAAATCTTTTTTTTCAAGTATTGTTAATATATTATTTATTTTAAAATTCATTTGAATTTTAATATCTTCCTTTTTTAAGGCAAAACCTGATGTAGCTGCAAAAATTAAAACCAATAATATTTTAAATATATTTTTCATTTTTTATTCCTCTATTTCTTTTTTTCTTTTTTGAGTATACACATCTCTTAAAAATGGATATAAGTCAAAAGCATCTTTTTTGATGTTTTCATATTGACCTAATCTTAATGAGAGTTTATTTGTAGTGTTTAAACCTGTAATCGAATATGATTCAATTGAGTTTCTAGGAATTTTATATTGAAACTGTTCAGAACTCGTATTTGAAAGTGGACTAAGATAAGAATTCCCAACTAGTCCTACAATATCTCTAAGATTTGAGGGTCCTAAAAAAGGTAAAACAACATGAAAACCTTCACCTACACCATAAAAACCAAGAGTTTGACCAAAATCTTCATCATGTGCTATCCATCCTAATTCATTTTTAGCTGGATCCATAAAACCTGCAAGTCCCCAAGTTGTATTAATTACAAATCTTCCTACTTCTTCAGCGGAATTTTTAAATTTTAATTGGAGAAGATTATTTGTAAATCTAACTGGAAATAATAAATTATCAAAAAAATTAGATATACCAATTCTCATACTTTGAGGTAAGATATAAGAATATCCTTTTGCAACTGGATTTAATATATTTATAAATAAAATATCATTAAATGAAGTCATAACTCTATTATAACTATTTAAAGGATCAAAAACTTCTTTTTTTTCTTCTTTAAATTCATTATCAAATTCATCATCAAAATCTTCATCTGAATCTGTAACTTCTTTTTTTGAACTAGTATTTTTAATACTTGCTTGTATTATAGACGTATTTTTATTATTACTTATGGTATTTTTTACAGAGATATCTTCTTTTGAAGAACATGCATTAAATAAAAATATTATTAATAGACTAAATATAATACTTCTCACTACTCACCTTTAGAAATTTTTATCAAATTATAGTCAAAAAATATGAAAAGATTGTTGAAGTCATTTAGACCTTTATTTATATATTAATACAAAATAGGTATAATCCCCAAAATATGATTAATTAATGGAGATATTATGGGTAGAGCCTTTGAATATAGAAAAGCGTCAAAAATGAAAAGATGGGGAGCAATGTCAAGAATTTTCCCAAAACTTGCAAAAGCTATTGAAATGGCTGCGAAAGCAGGAGTTCCTGATCCTGAAATGAATTCAGCACTTAGAACTGCAATTATAAATGCAAAAGCTGAAAATATGCCAAAAACAAATATTGAAGCTGCTATTAAAAGAGCTAGTGGAAAAGATTCTGCTAATTATACAGATGTTAACTTTGAAGGAAAAGGTCCTCATGGTGCTTTAATTTTTGTTGAAACAGCAACTGACAACAATACAAGAACAGTTGCTAATGTGAAAATGTATTTTAGTAGAAATGGTGGAGCTACAGCACCAACTGGTTCTTTAGAATTTTTCTTTGATAGAAAAGCTTTTTTTGAATTTAATAAACCAGAAAATATGGATTTAGAAGAATTAGAAATGGAACTAATTGATGCAGGATTAGAAGAATTAGAAGAAGAAGATGGAATTGTAATTGTAACAGCTGATTACAAAGATTTTGGAACCTTAAATAAAGCCTTTGAAGATATGAATATAGAACTTACAAAAGCTAAGTTAGAAAGAATTTGTAATAACCCTCAAGAGTTTTCAGAAGAACAGCAAGAAGAAATCGGAAAGTTAATTGAAAAGCTTGAAGATGATGATGATGTACAAGCTGTTTATACTAATATCTTATAATAACAAGTAAGTAAATTTAGGAGTATGTGTTAAGTTTCGGTTATTTTTAAGTTATAAAATGGTAATTATATAATTAAGTGCTTTATATTCTGATATTTACCTTCTTATATTAATTATTATTATATAAGCTGTGATATAATTAGAATCATAATGAAAAATATAATTAAGTTTTTTGTTTAGAATTATAAAGGATTACGATGTCAAATAAAAACAATACAACTCCTACAAATGAAATTTCACAACTTGGAAATGTAGACCAAATTAGAGAGATATTATTTGGTTCTCAAACTAGAGAATTAAATAAAAGATTTGAAAAACTAGAAAATGATATTAAACGTTCTAGCGAAGAGATACGTTTGAAAATGGATCAAAATCAAAAAGAATTTACTTCTAGACTTGATAGTGAATTTGAAATACTTTCTAAAAAACTAAAAAATATTACAGTTCAACAACAAGAAGAATTATCTGATATTAGAGATTCTGAAGTAAAACAAGAAAAAAGAATTCAAAATTCTCTTGAAATCCTAGGTGATGAACTTAATACAAAAAATGAACAATTATATAAAGAACAAGTAGAAAATAAAAATGCTTTACATTTAGATATAAGTACTCTAAAAAGAGAATTATTTGAAATTCTAGATGAAAAACTTCTTGAATTGAGTGATGCTAAATTGTCAAGAGATGATGCTGCTGAAATAATGATGGAAACTGCTATGAAGTTAAAAGGTACACAAATTGAACAACAATTAGTAAATGTACAAGATAATTAGTAGTTAAAGTTAATTATGACTGATTTTGATAAGCTTAAATCTATACTTCTAAAAGACGAAAATGAAGAATTAGATAAAATAAAGAATGAGCTTACCAAAATTGAAAAATCTACACATACTCCTGAATTAATAATAGATAAGATTAGTCCCTTACTCTCCTCAATAATTGATAAAAGTTCAGTATATAACAAAGACATATTACTAGAAGCATTTTCTCCTTTAGTACTTGAACTTATAGATAAGAGTTATGAAAACTCTAGCCAAAAAGTTGCAAAACAATTAGCCCCTTTGATTTCTATTGCAATAAAAGAACAAATAAAATCTCATAAAAATGAAGTTGTAGATGCTCTTTATCCAGTAATTGGAAATATGATAAGTCGTTATGTTTCAAAAACTTTTGAAGAAATGATTAATTCTATTAATACTCAAATTAAAAGTGGTTTATCTTTTAAAGTATTAACTAGAAGATTAAAAGCTAAAATTAAAGGGGTAAGTGAAACAGATTTATTATTGAGCGAAAATATGACATCTAATATTAAATCTGTATTCTTAATTCATAAAGAATCTGGAATAGTATTATCTCATGTAGAACATCCAAATAATCCAATAAATGAGCCTGAAATGGTAGCTTCAATGATGACTGCTATTAGAAGTTTTGTAAATGATTGGATTGATAAAAATGATGAATTTCAGGAGCTTGGAACAATAGAATATGGTGGAAGTAAAATATTAATTGAAGCTAGTGGATATAGTTATCTAGCTGTAATTGTTGATGGATCAAGTTCTCTTAAAACTTCAAATAGTATTAGAGAAGTTTTAGAAGAAATTATTTATAAGTATTCCGATGAAATTAAAAACTTTGAAGGAGACACTAGCAGTGTTCCCGTAGATGAAATTTATACTATGCTTTCTACTTTAATAACACAAACAGAAGAAACAAAAAAAGTAGAAAAGAAGCTTCATCCCTTTATTTATCTTTTACCTTTTATTTTATTATGTTACTTATCATGGTATTTTTACTTATCTTCTGTTGATAAAAGTATTTCTCAAAAAGCTAATGATATTTTGTATAAAACTTCTAATCTTACAATCTATCGTTTAAATACAGAAGTTAAAGATAATGTATTAACTTTAAGTGGAGAAGTTCCTTCTTTATATTACAAAAAACTTGCCGAAGAAAAAATAGAAAAAATAAAAGGATTAGAAAAAATAAACAATGATTTAATTGTTGTATCAATTCAAGATGATCCATTTGTAATTGAACAAAAAATATCATATTTATTTTTAGCTCTAAATGTAAATAAGAATATAGATATAAAATATGAATATTCATATCCTTCTCTTAAAATAATAGGAAGTGTTTGGACTAATGAAGATAAAAATTATGTACTTTCTCAAATAAAAAGTTTACAAGTAATAAAAGATATTACTGAAAACATAGAAATATCAGCCCCTTCTCATGATGATTCTTTTTTAATTGAACAAAAAATAGTCATATTTATTTTTGGCTTTAAATATTAATAAGAATATTAATATAAAATATGAATATATTTACCCACTTCTTAAAATAAAAGGAGATGTTTGGAGTAAAAAAGATAAAGATTATATACTTAAACAAATAAAAAACTTAAAAGAAGTAAAAGAAATAGAAGAAAAAATAGAAATTTTACTTCCTAAAATTGATACAGTTATTTATTTTAATAAAAACTCATCAAAAATTTTAGCATCAGAGGAATATAAATTAATTAGTATTATAACTTTATTACAAAAACTTGATGAAGACTTAACTCTTAATATAACTTCATATAGAGATGAAACAGGTACAAAAGAAAAAAATAAACTAATAGTTATAAAAAGAGCAAATAATATAGCTAAGTATTTAAAAATAAAAGGTAGGGTGTTGCAAAAAATAAATGCAATAGGGGTTAATGAAACCCCTCCAAATATAGATTTAAATAAAAATCCAGAAAAAGCAAGACAAGCTGTTTTTTTCTTGGGAAAAGTAAAATAATGTATGTCTTTAAAGTTGTATTAGTAGGAGATTTTGCTACAGGTAAAAGTAGTTTGATTAGACGATTTGTAGATAATAGTTTTAGTGAAAATTACATAAGTAGTATTGGTGTATCAATATCTAAAAAAATCATTACTAGTGATGATAATAAGTCTAATATGATGATATGGGATATTGAAGGTAAAACTGATCATAAACCTATCTTTAAACAATATTTGTTAGGATCAAAAGGTTTTATTATTGTTGCAGATTTAACAAGAGAAAAAACAATTGAATCAATAAAAGAACATATTAAACTTTGTGAGGAAATCTCTTCTACTTTACCTATTTGTATTGCTTTAAATAAAATTGATATAGCTTGTGCCTCTTATGATATAGAAGAATTAAAAAAGTTGTCAAATAATATTGTAGATATTTTTGAAACATCTGCAAAAGAAGGAACTGTTGTAGAAGATATGTTTATTGCACTAAATAATAAAATAATTGAGGTAATAAAATAATGTTAAATGATATAGTTTTACGAATTATTAGTAGAAAACATAATATCTCAGCTGTTTCATTTAATAAAGAATTAGAAGTAGTAGAATATTCCAAAAGTATAAATGAGTTGACAAATTTAGATGAAAATATTAAAGAAAATGAAGATATAAGAAACTTTTTTTGGGAATTTATAGGAATGGAAGAGGAGTTATTAAGTATTTATACTTCTGAAGAAATAAATGCAAGTATAAATATTCCAATGGTATTAATTACTATGATATTGATATTGAAACTTGTACTGTGGAAGAATCTAAAAAATTATATATTGCAATGTTTACCAAACAAACAAAATTTTCTGCATCTTACTATGATATGATTCAGCAACTAAATCATGATACTCTTATTTTTGAAAAACAAAAACAACAAATTAAAAATGATGAATATATTATAAGTTAATCAATCAGAATTTAATAAGTTTTCATGTTGATTCAAGTGGAGTCATTACAGAAGTAAATGAAGCTTGTGCTTTTTTCTTTGGTTTTGTAAAAAATGAAATGATTGGATGTCATTTTTCTACATTCTTCTCTCGACGAGAACAAAATAATCATGAAGGAAATAGAGAAATTAAGATTTTCCATGCTAAAGATATTAAAGGTCTTGATGTTTCTTTCACGCTGATATTATCCCTATAAGTGATGAATTTCTATACATAAAAATATAATAATATGTCAAGATATAACATATTTAAAAAGAGTAGAAGCACAACTTGAATATGCAGCTTTTCATGATAGTCTTACAGGTTTACCAAATAGATCTTATTTAGAAGATAAGTTAAATAAATTAATTTAAAAGTTCTAATAATGATGATTTTGCAATTTGTTTTATAGATTTAGATTAAATTTAAAATATTAATGATGAATTTGGTCACCATGCTGGAGATATGCTTTTAAAACATGTCTCAGATATACTTTCTTCTGTTGTAAGAGATAATGATACTATTGCTAGAATTGGAGGCGATGCAAGTTTATTATATTATTTGAAGATTTAGAAAATGAAGGGTATTTACCTTCAACACTAAAAAGATTAAAGAATATTGCTAATTATGAATCCTTTGTTGTACACAGAAGATATAATAATACCCTTCGATTTTAGTTTAGGTATTAGTATTTACCCCCAAGATGGGCAAACAATAGAATCTTTACTTTCATATGCTGATAAAAAGATGTTATAAATAAAAATAGAAAAAATAGAAATTTACTTATTTCTACTTATCACTTTTTGAATATCTTTTAATTCTAGTTTTTGAGCTTGGGTGAGTTGAAAAAAATTCATTTGTTTCTTTTTTTCCCAGCACTCATATTTTTCCAAAAATTTAATGCTTCTTTTGAATCATACCAGCTTTTTCCATAAGAATAATACCTATTTCATCTGCTTCACTTTCTTGCATTCTTCCATAAGGAAGCATAACGCCTAAATTTTGAACCAATTCCATAAGCTTGATAAATATAGTTTGTATATTCTGGGCTACTAACAGATAATAGTACATTTCCAATTGATTGTATACCTTGCTGTACTTTAGCAGAACTCATTCTTTCTGCTCCATGTCTAGCAAGAGCATGAGCTATCTCATGAGACATAACAGTAGCTAATTGATCATCATTTTTTGCGGCTTTTTAATATACCCTGTATAAACTACAACTTTTCCACCAGGTAGACAAAATGCATTCATAGCATTATTCTCTACTAAATTAAATTCCCATTTAAAATCAGGTCTATTTGATACCTTTGCAATTTTTAAACCATATTGTTTTACTCTTAGGGCATCATTTTGTATTTGTAAGTACTTTAGATTCTTTTAGTGTTTGAGTATAAGATTTTTCACCTAATGCTAATTCTTCTTTTTGAGACATGAAAATCATTTGAGATCTTTTTGTATAAGGTGTTTTATGTGTACATCCAGCAAGTATGAATAAAGCAATACCTAGTAAAAAGATTTTTTTAAATAATTGCATCTATATTCCTTTTTTAGATTAGTATATCAAAAGTCACAAGTAGATAACTTTAAAGGTTATGATTATTATTAAAATCATATTTTTAATTTATTCTAAGATTTAGATATACTCCTTTTTATAAAAAAGGATTAGTATATAATATGCAAGAAATAAATGATATAAATGACCCAAATATAAAAGAATTCATTTCTCTAAAACAATCAGTTTTAGATGAAAAATATGTAGTAGTTGAAAGTAAAAATGTATTTAAAAAACTTTTTTCAGAAAAGATAAAAATTCATAAAGTATTTACTACAAAAAGAAAATAATTGACTTTATAAATGAAACTGTAAAAATATTGATTTCCCAATATTTAACTGCAAACAATAAAATTATGAAAGAAGTTGTAGGACATAAAATACATCAAGGTATGATGGCTGTTATGATAGACCAGAATATATTAATTTTCAGAAATTAAAGGTACGTTGTTGTTTTAAATGGTCTTACTTCACCTGAAAATGTTGGTTCAATTGTTCGCTCTTGTGCTGCATTTAATATAAATACTTTAATAATTGATAAAAAAACTTGTTCTCCTTTTATTAGAAGGTGTATCAGAGTTTCAACGGGAAACTTATTTAATATAAATGTATATAAATCTTCTAATCTTAAAAATGATTTAATAAAGCTTCAAGAAGATGATTATAAAGTTATGACAACAGCAAATCATGAAACAGCTATTTAGTTTACAAGATTTTACTTTTCCTGAGAAGTCTATTATTGTAATTGGAAGTGAAGGTTATGGAGCAAGTGCTGAAATTTTAGATTTATCTGATGTTATTTTAAAAATTGATATAAATGAGGAAGTTACAAGCCTAAATGCAGCGATTGCTGCATCTATTGTTTTTGTTTCAGATATCTAAGTACTAAACTTATATGTGATAATCAGGTGGATTATCATCCCATTCAAAAATGAAACACATTGGCAGTTTATTTTTTCTATTAAGAATTAAAGCTGTAATAATAGCTGAACCATAATTGAAATAATAGCAATAGCAGAAGCAAAAGCAAGAGTTGATAATCCTGTTAATCCTTGCCCAACTGTACAACCAATTGATAAAACACCACCAGTACCCATTAAATGCTCCGCCAATCATATTATATTTTGTTCTATTAATATTCTGTGCAGCTGTACATCCAAAAACTATATCTTTTATTTATAAAAGACATTGAAAAAGTACCTTACTAAAACACCACATACTGTACTAATTGCAAATGATAATTCATTTATCTCATAAAACATAAATAGTTCAAGTGTTTAGCTGTTGGATATACAAAAGTTATTCCAGTAAAAGGAATAACTCTTTCCATGCTTTCTTCCCCCAATTACTCCTGTAATATACCAAGCAACAGAAATTAAGATACCAATTAATACACCATCTAGAAGTGAAAATATTCTATTAACTTTTTTTATTAAATATAATAATAAAGCTACTAAAATTGCTAGTACAATATATATATTCATTTGTACATTTTCTATGTATGATGATAAATGAATAAGTGTTTCGTTATTTGTTATAGTTCATAAAACCATATAAAAAACCTTTAGTTGTAGCATATGCAAATATTCCTATAAAAATAATTGTAATAAATGAATTTGAATCACCTTGTGCATATTTTACTAATTGTCTATTTCCACAACCATACGCTAACATCATTCCAATACCAAACATTATTCCACCAAGGATGATAACAAAGTTATTAATATTGTCTTTATAAAAGTTAGTTTCACTTAAATCTAGTTCATAAAATGTAGATATTAAAGATGTTGAAATAATAGCAACAATCATTGCCATAACAACAGAAGAAGCTCTTTTTGTTGATTTCATTAGAACATAATCTTTAATATGAACCAGAAAAACAAAATTGATTTTTTTGTGCTATTACACCAAATAATAGTTCCTAAAACTAAACCTAATATATTTATTGTTTTCAAATATTTCTAATCAAACATCTATTTATCTATTCTCATTTCTTCTAGAACTTCTAAGATTTCAATAGCATCTTCTTCTTTTAAACTATTGTTTTCAATATCAAGTAATACTTCATCAAAATATAATTTAATATCTTCCATATATTTTAATTCATCTTTATCTTCTTTAGTACATTTTTTAGAGTCTGTAATATCCATTAACTCTTCAATATTTTGATCTATCTCTGCAATTACAAATTCTTGTTAAAAGTTTTTCTAATTCTGTAATCTTACTCATCAAGTACTCCTACTTTTTTGAAATTATACCTAAAAAAAACTCTATTGAATAAAAAGTATAATAAAGGCAAAAAATAATAGAATGCGAGCAAAGAAATAATAAGTATTTAAAGGACTTTTCATATGCCATTTTCTAAACTCATCTCTTGCTCTAATTTAAAAGAATCATTAAGAATAAATGATTATGCCAAAGCAACACAAATTCAAGAAAAAGTAATACCTTTGGTTCTAGAAAAAAAAGATATTATGGCAAGAGCTCAAACAGGAAGTGGTAAAACTGCTAGTTTTGTATTACCAATTTTAGAGCTTTTATCAAAACAAGAGTATAAGAAAAAAGCTAAGATAAAAGTACTTGTTCTAACACCTACACGAGAACTTGCACTTCAAGTTGCTAAAACATTTGACATATTTGCGAGAATTTAGAGAGAAAACCAAAACTAGTAAGTGTGATTGGTGGGGAAAGTATTGGAGATCAACTTCTAGAAATTCAAAAAGGTTGTGATATTGTAGTTGCAACTACTGGAAGATTATTAGATATTATTGATAAAAAACAAATTGATTTATTCAACTTTAGAATTTTTTGTATTAGATGAAGCAGATAAAATGTTGGATTTTGGTTTTGAAGAAGAATTAGAATTACTTTTAGAACAAATTCCTAAAGTTAGACAAAATCTACTTTTTTCAGCAACATATCCACCAAAAGTACAAAACATAATTTCAAAAATAACAAAAGATGCAATTGAAATTTTTATAGAAGATGAAGCTCCAACTGTTCAAACTATAAATCAAAGAGCAATCCAAGTAAATAAAGAAAATAAAAGTTGCAAGTACTTAGAGAATTAATAAAAAAACATAAATGGGAACAAGTTCTTGTTTTTATGGCAAATAAAAGAGCTAGTGATAATATTGCAAAAAAAATTTAGAAAATATGAAATAAATGCACAATCTTTTCATGGAGATTTACCTCAAGAAGAAAGAATAAAACCTTGCAAGATTTTAAAGATAAAAAAACAAAGGTTTTATTTGCAACAGATATTGCAGCACGTGGCTTACATATAGATGATATTTCATGTGTAGTTAATTTTGATTTACCAAGAGCTACTGCTGATTATATTCATAGAATTGGAAGAACAGGTAGGGCAGGTAAATCTGGAACGCTGTATCATTTATAGGTCTTGAGGATTTAGAACATTTTGCTTTAATTGAAAAAAAATCTAATATAAAATTAAAAAAAGAACAAATAGAAGGTTTTGAACTTATTGGAACTCCTATAAAAAAAGAAAAAGGTACTGAACCTATAAAGGTAAAAGAAAAAGTAAAAAAGATAAATTACGAGAGAAGAATAAATAGATAAATTTATCTAACTATTTTATTTTTTGATTAAATTAGAAGGTTTTAATAAGCATAGTAATTAAGATAATTGAGTTAAGACTTAATATGTTTTTTTTATATGAATTTGAGTTAATATTGTTTTTTTATTTTATCCCAAAGTACACTCCAACTAATGAAGCAAGACCAACTATAGCACCTTGTTCATATAACATATGTCCATGATAAGCAATTGAAGAAAAACCAGCAACCGATGAGAAGATAACAAAAAATAAACCTAAAGCAGTTGCTGATTTTAAATCATATTTCATAAACCCAACTAATATAGGTGTAAGCATAATAGATCCTCCTACACCAATACTCATAGCAACCATACCTATAAAGAAACCTATTAATAGAAGTTTAAATTTATTATGAGATTTTACTTCTTCTTTTTGTTCTGCTGGGGCTAGAAAAATTTTAACTATTGAAAAGACTAGAATAATAATAAATAAGTATTGTAAATTTTCATTAGATACATTAGATATTATAAAACCACTTTGTAATCCACCTATAAAACCACCGATACCAATAATTAAACCATCTTTTAGAACATTTGTAACTTTTTTAGAATTTAAAAAATGAACCGTAAATTGAAGAAAAAAACCATTTGCATAATTGAAATGGGCAACAGCTTCTTTCATAACATAACCTGCTAATAAAAGCATTGGTACAAGGATCATTCCTCCCCCAACACCAAAAAAACCAGATATAAATCCTGTCATGATTCCAAAAGCTGCTAGTTCAAACATATTATTTCTTTTTATAGAATTCATTGCATTTATGAATTTATTATAATCTTCCTCAAGTTTTTTATCTTTTTTACTTACATCAATACCATCTTCTTCTTTTATAGCTGTTTCTAAGACATGGATTCTTTCAATAAGATATTTAAACATCTCTTTATTAATATCAGGTAAATCATCATGTGCTAATTTACAATCTTTATTATCTCTTTTAAGTATTTTTGCAGGAACTCCAACTGCTGTTGAGTTTTTAGGAACATCACAAACTACAACTGAATTTGCACCAACTTTAGAATTTTTACCAATAGTAATATTTCTAGAACTTTTGCACCACTTCCGATTACTGCATTTGATTTAACAGTAGGGTGACGTTTTCCTTTGTTTAGACTTACTCACCTAGTGTTACACCTTGATAAATTAATACATCATCTTCAATAATTGTAGTTGCTCCAATTACAACACCAATAGCATGGTCAATAAATACACGTCTACCAATAGTAGCCGCTGGATGAATATCAGTTTTTGTAAAAAGTGATGAAATTCCACCTAATACTCTTGCAGTTTTTTTCCAACCTCTTACATATAATCTATTTGTTATTCTATGATTAATAATTGCCCAAACACCTGGGTAGTTAAAAATAGTTCTAGGTTTGATTCAAGTGCAGGATCATTTAGTTTTGGTACTGTAAAATCTTCTTTTATTTGTGAATAGAATGAAATTTTAGGTTCTTCTTTTTTAGCTTCTTCGTTTTCTTAGTCATTATAACTCCAAATTGTTTTTAAATAATTGTTTTCATTTAAATATTTTTCTAGTATTGAATATGTGTTTATATCCAAATTTTCTTTAAGTCTTTTTTTAATATCATTTGTATCATAATCAATATCTTCAAGAATATCAATAATAGTTTGAGATTCAATGATTTTTTCTAAAACTACATCTCCCTCTTTAAATACAATATTTACTTCTGTTGGGTGCGAGAATAAGTTATGTTTCATACCAAGTGTATCTTGATAAGCCCCAACATTAAAAAATCCTAAAAGTATTCTTCTTTACTTAAATTTATATCATGTAAATATAAAGGTTTTGTTGAGTTAAAAGGTAACTCTCCATCACTATCACAAGTTATGTCCCATAATGATGCAGATCTTGTTGGATTTTTATCCAAATTACTTAATGGCATAATAGGGAATTCTTGATCTATTCCCCAATAATCAGGTAGAGATTGAAACATAGAAAAGTTTAATAAGTACTTTTCTTGTATATTTTCATCAAGTTTTTTTAATTCTTCATAATCTTCTACTTCAAGTTGAGAAATAGCTTTTTCGATAATTTTATGTGTTAAAATTTTCAGCATTAGATCTATCTTGCAAATCAATATATCCTAAATCAAATAGTGTTAATAATGATTCCATATGATCAATAGCATCATGCATATATTCATAAGATGTTCTTTTTGTCATATCTGCATATAAAGCGTTTAGTTCTTGTATTAAAGGAGGATTTATCTCTTTTAGTCTTAGATGTTCTAAGTCATACTCTGAAGAAAAAAGTTCTAAAACTGGGGTTACTAATACAGTGGATGAAGCAGAGATAAATCTACCCGACTCAGTAAAAATATTAGGCTCTTTAACACCTTTTTGTTTGCAATATCTTTTAGTGTAAAAATTACATCATTAGCAAATTCACTTAATGAATAAAATCTACTTCTTTCATAAGCAGAATATTCAACAGCTAAACCTCCACCAATATTTATATCATTTAAAGAGGTTGCTCCAAGGTTTTTTAATTCAGCATAAATATGTCCAGATTCTCTAAGAGCTTTTTTAAAGGTTTAATTGAATTCATTGCAGAACCAATATGAAAATGAATCATAGTAAGGTAATTGATAATATTATTTTTCTTAATCATTTCATAAGCTTCAAGTATCTCAGTTGATGTCAATCCAAACTTAGAATTAATACCTCCACTCTTAGCCCAAATACCACTACCTCCACTATGAAGTCTAACTCTTAATCCAATATTTGGGCAAGGTAAGTTTGTTTGATTCTTAACAGCTATTATTGTTTCCAGTTCATTTAAACCTTCAATAATAAGAGTTATATCATGACCTTTACTCTTAGCAATGAAAGCTAAATGAATCATTTCTTTATCTTTAAATCCGTTAACTGTTATAGGGGATTTAATGTTGTTATATGTCATTGCAATCACAAGTTCAGCCTTGCTTCCAGCTTCTAACCATAGTTGAATTCTTTTCCATTTTGTATAAGTGGATGAATAAATGTAGGTAGTTGATTTACCTTTTAAAGGGAAGACAGCGTTAAAGTTTCCTTTATAGTCATACTCTTTAATACTTGCATCAAATGTTTCATATAAAGTTGTAATTTGTTTTTTTTGTAATATGTGGAAAACGAAGAAGTAAAGGACCTTTAAAGTCTTGTTCTCTTACTTCTTTTACTATTGATAGTAAGGATGGTTTTTTTTCATAATTAACTTTTGCAAGACCATCTTCAATGATAAAGTTTTCATCTCCCCAAATATCAATGCCATAGTTATTCAATATTAAAATCCTCTATTTTAATAGTTTTTTCTTCCTTTGTCTCTATATTTTTTATATAGATTGTTCCCTCATTAAGTTCTTTTTCACCAATTAAAGCAATTATATTAGCATCAACTTTATCAGCTAGTTTAAAGTGTTTTCCAAAGCTTCTTGGCGTATATTCTATTAGAGTTTTAGTAGTTTTTCTTTTTGCATTTGCAGTTTTTAAAACAGTATTTAATGAAGCTTCGTCTAATGCTCCTATATAAATGATATCTTCTTTTCTTTCTTTCATTTTTACAAGTTCTAATAATCTTTCAATTCCAATAGCAAAACCAATGCCAGGTGTTGGTCTTCCACCTAAAAATTCTACTAATCTATCATATCTTCCACCACCTGCAATTGCACTTTGTGCACCAATTTCATTTGATACAAATTCAAAAGCAGTTTAGAATAATAATCTAATCCACGAACTAGGTTTGAATCTATTTCATATTTAACACCATTAAAATCTAAAATTTCTTTTAATTTTTCAAACTCACTATCACAAGAAGCACATAAACTATTTGTAATTTTAGGAGCGTTCACTAGTTTTGCTTGGCAAGATTCATTTTTACAATCTAATACTCTAATAGGGTTAGAAGTAATTCTTTTTTGACAATCTTCACAAAGTTCTTCTTTAAAATCACTTAGATGTTGTACTAAGTTCTCTTTATATTGTGGCATACAGTTATGATCACCTAAGGAATTAAGTTGAAGATCGAAACCAATCTCAAAGAAATCTAAAATATCTTTTATCATCATAATAATATTAGCATCTTCAATTACTGAATCAACTCCAAATACTTCACAACCAAATTGATGAAACTCTCTTAGTCTACCTTTTTGTGGTCTTTCATACCTAAACATTGGTCCATGATAATACCATCGTTGAGTTCCCCCAGCACGATCAAGTTTCTTTTCTACAAAATGCCTAACAACTCCAGCTGTTCCTTCAGGTCTTAAACAAACTTCATGTTTTCCTTTATCTGTAAAGTTATACATCTCTTTATTAACAATATCAGAACTCTCACCACTGACCTTTTAAATAAAGCAGTTTCTTCTAAAATAGGTGTTTCCATATATGAAAAACCATATCTCTTTGCTATAGCTGTTGCATTATCAATAAAGTATGTAAATAAAGTACTTTCTTCATTTACTATATCTTTCATACCTCTTAGACTTTGAATATTTTTATTACTCATTTAAAAAATCCTCTATTTGTTTTTCTATATCTTCTATTTTTAAACTGGCATCAATAAATAAGTGATTAATTCCTAGTTTAATTATTGTTTCTTTCATTCTATTTTGAATATTTATTAAGTATTCAATACCTCTAAGTTCAATGGCATCATTTTGTTTTTGAGATAATCTGTATTTCAGCTCATGGGGTGTTAGTTCTAATAAAATTACATGACTTGGCAAGATATTATTAGTTGCAAGAAGATTTAATTCAATCATCTTATCTAATTCAAAGATGGAAGCATAAGCTATTCCTGAAATCATAGATCTATCAGAGATAACCATCTTATTCATATTTGGAAGTATTTTTTCTTCAATATGCTCAGCACGATCTCCTAAAAATAAGAACATTTCAGCGATTTTTGATTTTGCATCACCATTTAAAGCCATAGCTCTTAATTTAATACCAATTTCAGTACCACCTGGCTCTTTTGTAAAAATAGCTTCTTTGTATTTATTTTCAAGTAATTCTAATTGTGTTGATTTTCCAGCTGTATCTATACCTTCAATAACTACATACATTCTAGTACTTCTATTGGAACTAAATGTTGGAATTTACCATCAAATCTTATAATCTCTCGGACAATTGTTGATGAAACAAAAGCATTTTCGAGTGTAGGCATTAAATATAATGTTTCTAAAGTATCATTAATTGAAGAATTAGCATATCCCATTTGAAGTTCATATTCAAAATCAGAAACAGCTCTTAATCCCCTTATTATTGTATTGATATTAAGATCAGTAGCTAAATCAACAAGTAAGGTGTCAAAACCTAAAACACTAACCCCTTCAATACTCGCTGTTGATGCTTTTGCAAATTCTACTCTTTGTTGATGTGTGAACATTGGACCTTTTCTCTCACTTTTTGCAACAGCAATAATTACTTCATCAAATATATTAGCAGCACGTCTAATAATATCTAGATGACCATTTGTTATAGGATCAAAAGTTCCACTATATATAGCTTTTCGGTATGAAGCTTTGTTGTTTTTATCAAAATTCTTAGCCATTTTTATTCCCACCTTTTATATAAATCATGTGTAATTTTTAATAGGTCTAACCATTTACCAATCAGAAAATTTTCCATATCTTCTAAACTTTGCTGTTTAGAATAATAACCTAAAATAGGTGGTGCTATCGTAACTCCAAGTTTTGATAGTTTTAGCATATTCTCTAAGGCGATTGAATTAAGTGGCATTTCTCTTGGTGCCATAATAATAGGTCTATTTTCCTTTAACATAACAGTAAATGCTCTAGTAATTAAAGAATCTGAAATACCAACAGAACACTTTGCAAGTGTATTCATTGAACAAGGTATTATTATCATCTTATATACTTCAAACGAACCCGATGCAATTGGAGCTCCAATATTTGAATCTTCAAAAATTTGGATATTTGTAAAGTCTTTGAATAGTTTTTTTGTAGAGATACCACTTTCTAATTTTAAAGCTTTTTTTGCACTATTTGATAATACTAAAAACACTTCAATATCTTTTGGTAATTTCTGTACAAGATTAAGTCCCAAGCCAGCTCCACTAGCTCCTGAAATAGCTACAGTTATCTTCAAGTAAAACCTTTTATTTTATTTATATAAATGGATAATAGCTAAAAAAAACTTTTAATTCAAAATCAAAAAAAAGATTAAAATAAAATCCATTTTATTAAGCTTAATTTAAATACTAAATTGTTAACATACTGTATACTATTTAAATATATTAAAAGATACATTATGTACTTTTAATATAAAAAATTATAATTTATGTTAAAGGTTTAATGTGACAAAGATATTTACTTATATGAGAATTAATAAGAACAATGAAAAATATACACAAGAGCAAAAAGAAGTTTTGTCTAAATATATTGAAGAAAAAAAAATAGATATTTATAAAAATATTGATATTGAAATTAATGTTCCAAATGATGAAAAGAATATATTAGAATTGTTACGAAATTGTGAAAAAAATTCGACTATAATTGTTTCTGATTTAAATGTTTTTGGAAGAACAATAGAAAATATTTTGGAAATTATTAAGTTTTTATTATCAAATAAAATTACAATTTTAGTTGTTAAACAAAATCTTGAATTAGTTGATGATGAAGATATGCTTACTAAAATGGTATTAGGTGTTGTTTCTATGACAATTGGTTTGGAAAAAGATTTAATGAGTTTGAGAACAAAAGAAGCATTAGTTGCAAAAAAATTAACTGGTGTATCTTTAGGTAAACCTGTTGGAACAATCCAAAAATCTAAATTTGATAAACAAAGAGATAAGATTGAAGAACTACTTGCTGTTGGATTATCTGTTAGAAAAATATCAAAACTTTTAGGATATAACAATCATATAGGTTTGAATAATTATGTTAAAAAAAGGAATATTAGAGAAAATTTGACTAATGCCCTTGATATTGCAAGTTGATACCTTTATATCTATTTAAATAAAAAATAGTAAAATATCCCAATTAAAAATTATTGGAGATATTGTGAAAGTATTATTAATCAAAGATGTTAAGGGTTTAGGAAAAGCTGGCGAAGTTAAAGATGTTAAAGATGGTTATGGAAAAAACTTTTTAATTGGTAACGGTTTAGCGAAACATGGAACAACAGAAGTATTAAATAGATACAAATCAGAGCAAAAAAAATTAGCTTTAATTGAAGCTGCTGAAATTAAAGCGGCAACAGATCTAGCAGAAAAACTAAATGCTACAAAACTTACTATCAAACATAAAATTGGTGCTAACGGACATTTAATTGGTTCTGTTACTAATAAAGAGATTTCAGAAAACTTAAATAGTCAATTTTCTATTGAACTTGACAAAAAAAATATTTCCTTAGAAAAGAAAATTAAATCTGAAGGAATTTTTGAAGCTGATTGTAAATTAGGTCATGGAATTCATGCAGCTTTAAAAATTGATATTATTGGAGAATAATTAATGTTTGATGCTACAACCATACTTGCGTATAAAGGTAAAAATAAAGCTGTAATTGGTGGTGATGGACAAGTTACTTTTGGTGATACAGTTTTAAAAGGAAATGCAACTAAAATTAGAAGATTATATAAAGATCAAATTTTAGCTGGGTTTGCAGGAAGTACAGCAGATGCATTTAATCTTTTTGATATGTTTGAAACTCATCTTGAGACAACAAAAGGTGATTTATTAAAAGCTGTAATTGCTTTTTCAAAAGAATGGAGAAAAGATAAGGTTCTTAGAAGACTAGAAGCTATGATGATTGTTTTAAATAAAAAAACATATATTTATATTATCAGGAAATGGTGATGTAGTAGAACCAGAAGATGGAGCAATTGCTTCAATTGGTTCTGGAGGTAATTTTGCAATTTCAGCAGCACGTGCTTTAGCTAAACATTCAACTTTAGATGAAGAAGAATTAGTTAGAGAATCATTAATGGTTGCAGGTGAACTTTGTATATATACAAATCAAAATATTAAAATATTGAAAATAGAGGATTAGAAAAGTATGGATTTAACACCCAAACAAATAGTTGCATACTTAGATGATTATATCATTGGTCAAAATGATGCAAAAAAAACAATAGCCCTTGCATTAAGAAATAGATATAGAAGAATGAAAGTAGAACCTGTTTTACAAGAAGAAATAATGCCTAAAAATATTCTTATGATTGGTAATACAGGTGTTGGTAAAACTGAAATTGCAAGAAGATTAGCCAAAATGATGGGTTTACCTTTTGTAAAAGTAGAAGCTTCTAAATATACTGAAGTTGGATTTGTGGGACGTGATGTTGAGTCAATGATCAGAGATTTAGTTTATGAGTCAATAAACATTGTTACTAAAGAGTTTGAAGAAAAAATAAAAGATAAAATTGAGCATGAAGTAAATAGACAAATTATTGAAAAACTTGTACCTCCACTTCCAGAAAGTGCTACAGAGAATGCAAAAGAATCTTTTATTAAAACATTTAATACTATGGAAAAAAAGTTACTGGATGGTTCTTTAGATGATAAGAAAATTGAAATAGAAGTTCCTAAAAATGCACATGTTGAAATTTTAGATTCTAATATGTCTTTTGATATGAGTTCTATGCAAGAAAATCTTAATAAAATGCTTGGTGGATTAAATAAAGACAAAGTTAAAAAAGAAGTAAGTATTAAAGATGCAAAAGTTTTATTAAGAGGTGTTGCTAGTGATAATTTACTAGATGAAGAAGCTATTAAAAATGAAGCAGTAAAAAGAGCTCAGAATGGTGGAATCGTATTTTTAGATGAGATTGATAAAATTGCTTCTTCAAAAAGTAGTCAAAATCAAGATCCTAGTAAAGAGGGAGTTCAAAGAGATTTACTTCCTATAGTTGAGGGCAGTTCAGTTCAAACTAAGTTTGGGCAAGTAAAAACTGATCATATCTTATTTATAGCAGCTGGTGCTTTCCATGTATCTAAACCAAGTGATTTATTACCTGAACTTCAGGGAAGATTTCCATTAAGAGTTGAATTAGAGTCATTAGATGAAGAAGCCTTATATAAAATTTTAACTAATACTAAAAATTCTCTTCTTAGACAATATGAAGCTTTATTAAAAGTTGAAGAAGTAGATTTAAGTTTTGAAGATGAAGCAATTAGAGCTTTTGCAATGTATTCAGTTACTGCAAATGAAAAAACTGAGGATATTGGTGCTAGAAGATTACATACTGTTATTGAAAAAGTAATAGAAGATATTTCTTTTGATGCAGATGAAAAAAAAAGGCGAAGCAATAATTGTCACTAAAAAATTGGTTGAAGAAAAATTAGAGAAAATCGTGGAAGACGAAGATACAGCAAGATATATTTTATAGGTTAAGAATTAATAATTTTTTAGATAGAATTTATTAATAAAATATTTTAGGAGTTTTTTTATGAATATTGTTACATTTTGTGAGATAGATGAATCTCTTTTCAAAGGTGAACATAAAGTTGAGCATTTTAATAGTGGAAGTTCAGGCGATGCTCAAATTGCAATAATAGATATAGAAACTATTTTTGAATTTGAAGAAAATAAATCAGCTGCTTGTGCTGATAAATATGTGTCTATTGCAATTATTGAAGATGAAAGTGATTATGATGCTTTTAAGAATTTTGGTATAGATGCTTGGATTAAACATTCAGATATATCTCAAATTAATAATATAATTAATTTAGTAAATAATAGGATTTTATCATAATTATAGATACTCATTGTCACTTAGACAACAAACAATTCTATGATGATATTGATGATGTTATTCAGAATGCATTAGAAAATGGTGTTAAAGGTTTTTTAATACCAGGTGCTGATTTTAACGATTTACCTCAAGCTATTAATCTGGCCGAAAAATATGATGAAGTATTTTTTGCAGTTGGTATTCATCCTTATGATATAGATTCATATGATGAAAAAGTTTTAGAAAAATATATTAATCATCCTAAGTGTATTGCTGTTGGAGAGTGTGGATTAGATTATTTTAGATTGCCAGAAGATGAAGATGAAAAAATAGCAAATGTTAAAAAACAAAAAGAAGTTTTTATTGCTCAAATAGAATTTGCTAAAAAAGTTAAAAAAACCTTTAATTATTCATGTTAGAGAATCTTCAAATGATTCTAGACAAATTTTAATTGATCATAATGCAAAAGAAGTTGGAGGTGTTTTACACTGTTTTAATGCAAGTGAACATTTATTACCTTTAAGTGAACATGGTTTTTATTTTGGGATTGGGGGAGTTTTAACTTTTAAAAATGCAAAAAAACTAGTTGAAATTTTACCAAAGATACCAAAAGAAAAATTAATTATTGAAACAGATGCTCCTTACTTAACTCCTCATCCCAATAGAGGAAAAAGGAATGAACCCTTTTATACAACATTTGTAGCTTCTAGAATGGCTGAAATCTTAGATATTGAACTTAAAAATATTGAAGATTTAACAAGTAAAAATGCTAAAATTTTGTTTAAAGAATTTTCTAGTATTATTTAGATAAAATATCTACTATTTATACTTTAGGATTTTTATTTGAAGAAGATTTTATTACATCTTTTTGTTTCTTTCTCTTTTTCATTTGCAAATCTATCTGAGTCTGTATTTACTCAACATGATTTTCAAGTCTTAGAAGATTTTGATATTAATAGCTCATATATTTTAGATGAACATCTACAAGATGTATATTATGACTTCTTAAAAAATAGTGATCATTCTTATGTTAGAAGGCTTAATGAAGCTTCTTCTTTTATTCCAGTAGTTAAAGCTACATTAGAAGAAGAAAATATGTCTTCAAACTTTCTTTTTATGGCAATGGCTGAATCAAATTTCGTATTAGATGCTAAATCAAGTGTTAATGCAAAAGGTATATGGCAGTTTATGCCAGCAACTGCAAAAAGATTTGATTTAAAAATTAATGATTTTGTTGACGAAAGAATGGATTTAATAAAGTCAACAAAAGCTGCAACTAGATACTTAAAAGAAAATTATAAAAAATTTGGCAAATGGTATTTATCTATGCTTGCTTATAATTGTGGCGAAGGTAGAATTATTGAAGCAATTACTCGAGCTACTCTTGATAAATATGTTGAAAGAAATCCAAAATTAAAAAATGATAAAAAGATATTAGAATATAGAAATACAATTAAAAGATATACTCAAAAACAAGAAAAGTTTTATAAATTATATAGAATTTATAAAAAAATGAAAAAACTTAATATTACTTTAACTTTAAATGATTTATTACATAGACAAAAAAAACCTAAATAGACAGTATTTACCTAAAGAGAGTAGATTATATTTAAGAAAAATTATAGTTTATGCAATGCTAAATAATAATAGAGCAGTTAAATCTAAAAATAGTGAATATATTCTAAATAATGGAATCGTATCACTTTATTCTAAAATTGAGGTAAGAGGTGGTTTACATTTAAAAAGTTTAGCAAATGCTTTAGATATTGATGCAAATGCTTTATATAAAATAAATAAACATTTAAAATATAAGATAACTCCTGTTTCTACAAATAAATATGGTGTATATATCCCTTATGATAAGTTATTGAAATATTCGAAAATTAAAAATAGTATTAAAGATGAAGTTTATACTGTTCATAGAGTTAAAAGTGGTGAAACATTATCAGATATTGGTGATATATATCATGTTCGATATTCTATTATCAAAAAGTTCAATAAACTAAAGAACAATGTTCTTTCAATTAATCAGAAACTTGTAATTCCAATTGAAAAAATTAAGAATGCATTATCAATAAAAAAACATAAAATTAAAAGAGGTGATACTCTAGAATCAATTTCAAAGTATTATAAAGTTGATATTGACAAACTTATGAAAGATAACAAATTAAAAAAAACAATAATTAGATTAGGAGATAATCTTGATATCTATAGGTAAAAAGAAAAACTTTATTATAATTATGCTAACAAGTATAATTCTTTTTACGGGATGTTCTAAAAAAGAACCCGTATCTATGAATCAAATAAATAAAATTCATAAAAATAATACAAATAGTAAAATTAGAAATTCTAAAGCTATGCATAGAGCAACACTACGACCTTATAATGTATTTGGAGTTAATTACTATCCTAAAATTCAAAATGTTGGAACTAAGTTAAGAGGTATTGCTTCATGGTATGGTCCAAATTTTCATGCTAAAAAAACTTCTAATGGTGAAACTTATAATATGTATGCTTTAACTGCTGCACATAAAACACTACCAATGAATACTGTTGTAAGGGTAAATAATTTGGATAGTGGAAAATCAGTTGTTGTAAGAATTAATGACAGAGGACCTTTTGTAAGGGGAAGAATTATTGATTTGTCTAATAAAGCAGCACATGAAGTTGATATGGTTGCAAAAGGTACTGCAAACGTATTAGTTACTGTTTTAGGTTTTAATGGTGAAATAGAAAATGACAAAGCACCAATTAAACAACTTCCAAAAACTTATAAAAATGAGTATAATAGTAGTTCTAATAATACAGGTTTTGCTGTTCAAGTTGGAGCATTTTCTAAAAGAAGTGGTGCTCTTGTAACAAAAAATAATTATGAACGAATCACTGATAAAAAAGTTATATTAAAAACAGCAGTAGTTAATAATAATGTATTTTATAAAGTATTAATTATAGGGTTTAATACAGATAGCCAAGCTTTGAATTTTAAAACAAATAATAGTTTAGATAATGCAATAATTGTAGAACAATAGGATAAATAATGATAGAACATAATAGAAAAACAAAAGAAACTGATATTAAATGTAAGATAGATGTAAATGGAAGTGGTAAATCAAATATAAATACTGGTATTGGTTTTTTCGATCATATGTTAGAAGCTTTATCAAAGCATAGTGGTATAGATATTGATTTGAATTGTAAAGGTGATTTACATATAGATGGTCATCATACAGTTGAAGATTGTGGAATAGTTTTAGGACAAGCTTTAAAAAAAGAAATATTTCCAATACAAGCAGTTGAACGATATGGAAATGCAACTGTTGTAATGGATGAAGCTGCTACTACCTGTGCTTTAGATTTATCAAATAGACCTTATTTAGTATATGAAGTAAATGTAGATGGAAAAGTAGGAGAGTTTGATGTTGAATTAGTTGAAGAGTTTTTCCATGCACTAAGTGGAAATGCTGGAATTACTTTACACATAATCCAAGATAGAGGTAGAAATAAACATCATATTATAGAAGCAAGTTTTAAAGCATTTGCTGTGGCACTTAGACGTGCTTTAATTAAAAATGAAAGATTAGGTATTCCTAGTACAAAAGGTATACTATGATTGAATTAATAGTTTTAGATGTTGATGGTACCTTAACTGATGGTAAAATAACTTATTTAAATAGTGGAGAAGAACTAAAATCTTTTGATGTAGCTGATGGTTTAGCAATAGCAGTTTGGACAAAGAAATTTGGAAAAAAAGCGGCTATTATTACAGGACGTGAATCTAAGATTGTTGAAAAAAGAGCAAAAGAATTAGGTATAAGCTATCTTTATCAAGGTGTACATAATAAAGATGAAGTTCTTCAAGGTATTTTAGAAAAAGAAAACTTATCTTGGAATCAAGTTGCTGCAATCGGTGATGATTTAAATGATTTTAATATGTTAAAAAAAGTTGGTTTATCTTTTACCCCTGCTAACGGTAGTCATTATTTAAAAGATTTTGTATCTGTGATTTGTCAGAATTCAGGTGGAAATGGTGCAGTAAGAGAAATGTTAGAGTATATCTTTAAAGAAGATGCTTTAGAAGAGGATTTTATAAACGCATGGATATAAGGAATTTTAATTATCTTTTATTAACTACAGCTATTTTATTTTATTTTGTACCTGTTGAAAATAAAATAAAATATGATATTGATAAAGATTTAGCATTAGTTGTTTTTGATGACCCTTTGATGTATACATTAACACAAGAACAAACAACAAGAATGATTGATGCAAAAAAATTTATAAGATTTGAAAATAGAGATGAAATGTATCTTGCTAAAATTACTTTAAACAATATAGAAACTGAGAATTTAAAAGCTTTAACAATTGTAAAAAAAGGTGTAGAACTTACATTAAGAGATAATGTTATTTACAATAAGTCAGATACTATTAGTTTAAATACAAATGAACTTTTCTACAATTTAGATACAAAAATTGCATATAATACTACTTCTTACGATGGTAGGTATTTTTCTCATTTAATTAAAGGAAATAAATTATACTTGGATACTCAAGAAAGTTTAGTTAAATCAAATAAGGTACATTTTGAAATAGATGTGCTTAATAAAAAATAAAAGGTCTTTATATGAAATATTTAATACTTATATTAATTTTCGTTTCGTCAATATATGCAGTAAGCGAAAAATTAATAATTGATGCTAAAAAATTTGAAGCAAGTGAAAAAAAAGGTGTTTCACTTTTTACAGGTAATGTAAAAATACAAATGGGGGAAGATAGATTAAATGCACAAAAAGTAAAAATATTTTTTGAAAATAAAAAAGGTGCAACATCAAAAGTACCATCTACTTATGAAGCAACAGGAGATGTTTCTTTTAAAATAGTTACCATAGATAAAAAATATTCAGGAAAGGGAGATAAAATTATTTATTCTCCTATTAAACAAGAATATACGATTATTGGTAATGGTTTTTTAGAAGAAAAAATTACAAATAGAAAAATGTATGGTGATAAAATATATGTTAACCAATTAACAGGTGAAGCAAAAATTAGTGGTAGTGAAAATAAACCAGTAAGAATAATTTTAGATATCGTACGAGGCGATGATAAGAAGGATAAAAAATAATGAAAATAGTTGAAGCAAAATTTTTACAATCTGCCCAAAGTATAATGGACTCTCCAAGTCCTAATCGAGCAGAGGTAGCATTTTTAGGAAGGTCAAATGTAGGTAAATCTTCATTGTTAAATACTTTAACAAATAGAAAAGGTTTAGCTAAATCATCTTCTACACCAGGAAAAACACAGCTTATTAATTATTTTGAAATTAAATTTAAAACTGAAGATGAAGTAACACCTTATTTATATGCTAGATTTGTCGATTTACCTGGTTTTGGTTATGCAAGAGTTGCAAAAACACTAAAAAAAGAATGGAATATGAATCTTACTGGATATTTAGAACAAAGACCATGTTTACAAATATTTATTCATTTAATTGATTCAAGACACCCAATGTTAGCAATTGATAAAAATGTTGATGAGTTTTTACGAAGCAATAAAAGAGGTGATCAAATTATCATTAATGCTTTTACTAAAACTGATAAATTAAAACAAAATGATTTGGCAAAATTAAAAAGACAATACCCTGATGGTATTTTTATTTCAAACCTAAAAAAAAGAGGTTTACAAGCCTTACAAGATAGAATTACAGGATATTTATTTGGAAGTTAAGTTTTTTAAACCAAATGTTTCTTCAATTTCAAAAATGCAAGAACTTGTAAAAAAAGAAGTTGAAAATGGAAATATTCTTCTACGAACTGAAGATGAAATGGCAAATACGATTAGATCATATACTGTTGTTGAAGTTGATGGTATTATGGCTGGTTTTACAGCTGTTCATATACATTCTTCAAGACTTGCAGAAGTTAGAAGTTTAGTAGTTTCTGAAGACTTTAGAGGCTTAAAGCTTGGAAAACAATTAGTTGAAAAATGTATAGAAGAATCAAAATATTATGGACTAGAACAATTATTATCTTTAACTTATGAAGAAGGTTTTTTTAAAAGTTTAGGTTTTAGTGTTATTAAGAAAGAAGATATTCCTGAACATAAAATATGGGCAGATTGTATTAGATGTAAGCATTTTCCAATATGTGATGAAATTGCTATGGTTTTTGATCTATAAAAATAAGTTTTAAATTAAGTATGTATAAGAAAGTTAATGCTTTCTTATACTGAACACTTCTTAGAAATAATACACAATGGACAGAAATTAGCTAGTCCTGCTATTAATGGAATAACTCCTAAATAAAACCAAGGGTTTGAAAGATAAAAACCCACTCCTATTAGTACAACACCTAAAACTATTCTAAATGGTCTACAAAATTTTTTAACTTTATCAAACATATGCATAAGTTTTCCTTATTATAAATAAATTAATTTCATAATTATATCTTATAAAGCTTACAAGACTTTTAATCCAAAAATCTTAATCAAAGTTACTTATTTATTATCTTTTTTTGTATTAATAAATGAGGTAGTAAAATATATTTCTCTTAAGAATAGTAGTAATGATATTATTAAAAAAATCATTGATAATATAAATAATATTGAAATAAGTATTTCTCCATTAAAAGAGAATAATGCACTTGAAAAAATAGTAAGAATTACCATTGCAACCATAAAACCAGTACTTGTACAGAAAAAAATAGATTTATTAGTATTTTGCATTCTCATTATAAGAAACTTTCTTCTTTTAATCAAATCTTTATCTACAAGGTAAGTGGAATCTTTTTTCTTTTGTGAATTGACAAAGTTATCAATTTTTTCTAATTTATCAATAATCCTACTCATTCTTCCTGTAAATACATTTAAAAGACCAGCTACTCCTGCTAATAAAAAAACTGGGGCAACAGATAATTGAATGAGTGTTGTTATAATTGTAACTGTACTTTCGTTATTTGCTAAATACATATACTTTCCCTTTTTGATATTTGTATTCTAATATATATCATTAATTTACTTTACGATAATTTAAGTAAGTAACAGAAGATAATATTCTTTATGTTATAATTTTATATGAAGGATATTAATGTATAAAATTAATAATAAAGAATATGATTGTTCAGTAGCTGTAACAGTTGATATATTTAATGATAAATGGAAACTATCAATAATTTGGAATTTATTAAGTAATGAAAAAAGATTTAAAGACTTACATGAAAGTATTTCTTCAATTACTCAAAAAACTTTAACTGTTAAATTAAAAGAATTAGAAGAAAAAAATATTATACATAGAGAAGTTTTTGCACAAGTTCCACCAAAAGTTGTGTACTCATTAACACCAGCAGGAGAAAGACTAAGAAGTGTTTTTAAAGAAATGTTCCATTGGGGTGTTTCTTATGTCGAAGAGCATGGAGA
>JAMOLF010000062.1:0-34001 GCA_025267735.1 Mactra quadrangularis
TTGCGTTTCAGGGGTCCCAAATAGGAAAATTCTGCACTATTGCCTTCATGGCGGTCTGACCCCCTTAAAACAGGTTTTTAGGGCTAAGGTCCACCTTAAACGCTGAGGAAACTTACATTCGGACCCGCTGGGACCTTTTTAGGCCAAAACTGGAGAAAAAATTTTTTCGTGAAATTTTGAACTTTGCGACAGGTCCGCGTATGCAGAAAATTCAAGAAATTGCAAATTTTGGTGCGGAGGATTCAGAGTCGCCAAACGGGCCGGTTGGTGGGTGGGGTTGGTCGGTGACGTCAAATCCGTCAAGGAAACGCGCATAACCAGGGTTCGCAAGTCAAACAGGAAAGCGTGAGGCCAGGTAATGTTTCTCAATGGTTTCCTACTGTAATTAACAGGGATACTCAGTTCTATTCATCTCAGAGGTGTGAAAGCCCAGCCACACACGTGTTTGCGGGCTATATACGTTGGAGATGGATTGGAACCGCCTATGAAATCCCCACTTTTGGCCTGGAAATGCCCCGGGATGACAATGTCATTGTCTCCGGGGCATTTCCAGGCCAAAAGTGGGGATTTCATAGGCTTTATATTTAAGACTAGCCTAAACTGTACTTGTTGGACAGGTGCGCGTATGCGGTCAATGTCAGTTTTTGAGCGAAAAACCTTAGAGTCACAAAACCGCCCCAGGGATGATGGGGTCTGTGCGGGGGGTCATGTAGGTCAAGGTAAAGCGCGTAACCGGGGTCCTAAAGCGGTGCGGATAGCGGGGGCCTCGATTTTGCGTTTCAGGGGTCCCAAATAGGAAAATTCTGCACTATTGCCTTCATGGCGGTCTGACCCCCTTAAAACAGGTTTTTAGGGCTAACGTCCACCTAGGACGCTGAGGAAACTTACATTCGGACCCGCTGGGACCTTTTTAGGCCAAAACTGGAGAAAAAATTTTTTCGTGAAATTTTGAACTTTGCGACAGGTCCGCGTATGCGGAAAATGTCAGTTTTTGAGCGAAAAAATTAGCGTCACAAAACTGCCCCAAATATGATGGGGACTGTTCGGGGGGTCAAGTAGGTCAAGGTAAAGCGCGTAACCAGGGTCCTAAAGCGGTGCGGATAGCGGGGGCCTCGATTTTGCGTTTCAGGGGTCCCAAATAGGAAAATTCTGCACTATTGCCTTCATGGCGGTCTGACCCCCTTAAAACAGGTTTTTAGGGCTAAGGTCCACCTTAAACGCTGAGGAAACTTACATTCGGACCCGCTGGGACCTTTTTAGGCCAAAACTGGAGAAAAAATTTTTTCGTGAAATTTTGAACTTTGCGACAGGTCCGCGTATGCAGAAAATTCAAGAAATTGCAAATTTTGGTGCGGAGGATTCAGAGTCGCCAAACGGGCCGGTTGGTGGGTGGGGTTGGTCGGTGACGTCAAATCCGTCAAGGAAACGCGCATAACCAAGGGTTCGCAAGTCAAACAGGAAAGCGTGAGGCCAGGTAATGTTTCTCAATGGTTTCCTACTGTAATTAACAGGGATACTCAGTTCTATTCATCTCAGAGGTGTGAAAGCCCAGCCACACACGTGTTTGCGGGCTATATACGTTGGAGATGGATTGGAACCGCCTATGAAATCCCCACTTTTGGCCTGGAAATGCCCCGGGATGACAATGTCATTGTCTCCCGGGGCATTTTCCAGGCCAAAAGTGGGGATTTCATAGGCTTTATATTTAAGACTAGCCTAAACTGTACTTGTTGGACAGGTGCGCGTATGCGGTCAATGTCAGTTTTTGAGCGAAAAACCTTAGAGTCACAAAACCGCCCCAGGGATGATGGGGTCTGTGCGGGGGGTCATGTAGGTCAAGGTAAAGCGCGTAACCGGGGTCCTAAAGCGGTGCGGATAGCGGGGGCCTCGATTTTGCGTTTCAGGGGGTCCCAAATAGGAAAATTCTGCACTATTGCCTTCATGGCGGTCTGACCCCCTTAAAACAGGTTTTTAGGGCTAACGTCCACCTAGGACGCTGAGGAAACTTACATTCGGACCCGCTGGGACCTTTTTAGGCCAAAACTGGAGAAAAAATTTTTTCGTGAAATTTTGAACTTTGCGACAGGTCCGCGTATGCGGAAAATGTCAGTTTTGAGCGAAAAAATTTAGCGTCACAAAACTGCCCCAAATATGATGGGGACTGTTCGGGGGGTCAAGTAGGTCAAGGTAAAGCGCGTAACCAGGGTCCTAAAGCGGTGCGGATAGCGGGGGCCTCGATTTTGCGTTTCAGGGGTCCCAAATAGGAAAATTCTGCACTATTGCCTTCATGGCGGTCTGACCCCCTTAAAACAGGTTTTTAGGGCTAAGGTCCACCTTAAACGCTGAGGAAACTTACATTCGGACCCGCTGGGACCTTTTTAGGCCAAAACTGGAGAAAAAATTTTTTCGTGAAATTTTGAACTTTGCGACAGGTCCGCGTATGCAGAAAATTCAAGAAATTGCAAATTTTGGTGCGGAGGATTCAGAGTCGCCAAACGGGCCGGTTGGTGGGTGGGGTTGGTCGGTGACGTCAAATACCGTCAAGGAAACGCGCATAACCAGGGTTCGCAAGTCAAACAGGAAAGCGTGAGGCCAGGTAATGTTTCTCAATGGTTTCCTACTGTAATTAACAGGGATACTCAGTTCTATTCATCTCAGAGGTGTGAAAGCCCAGCCACACACGTGTTTGCGGCTATATACGTTGGAGATGGATTGGAACCGC
Organism: Mactra quadrangularis; assembly: GCA_025267735.1. Taxonomy (NCBI): domain Eukaryota; kingdom Metazoa; phylum Mollusca; class Bivalvia; order Venerida; family Mactridae; genus Mactra; species Mactra quadrangularis. The sequence continues at coordinate 2,723 of JAMOLF010000062.1, forward strand.
CTATGAAATCCCCACTTTTGGCCTGGAAATGCCCCGGGATGACAATGTCATTGTCTCCCGGGGCATTTCCAGGCCAAAAGTGGGGATTTCATAGGCTTATATTTAAGACTAGCCTAAACTGTACTTGTTGGACAGGTGCGCGTATGCGGTCAATGTCAGTTTTTGAGCGAAAACCTTAGAGTCACAAAACCGCCCCAGGGATGATGGGGTCTGTGCGGGGGGTCATGTAGGTCAAGGTAAAGCGCGTAACCGGGGTCCTAAAGCGGTGCGGATAGCGGGGGCCTCGATTTTGCGTTTCAGGGGTCCCAAATAGGAAAATTCTGCACTATTGCCTTCATGGCGGTCTGACCCCCTTAAAACAGGTTTTTAGGGCTAACGTCCACCTAGGACGCTGAGGAAACTTACATTCGGACCCGCTGGGACCTTTTTAGGCCAAAACTGGAGAAAAAATTTTTTCGTGAAATTTTTGAACTTTGCGACAGGTCCGCGTATGCGGAAAATGTCAGTTTTTGAGCGAAAAAATTTAGCGTCACAAAACTGCCCCAAATATGATGGGGACTGTTCGGGGGGTCAAGTAGGTCAAGGTAAAGCGCGTAACCAGGGTCCTAAAGCGGTGCGGATAGCGGGGGGCCTCGATTTTGCGTTTCAGGGGTCCCAAATAGGAAAATTCTGCACTATTGCCTTCATGGCGGTCTGACCCCCTTAAAACAGGTTTTTAGGGCTAAGGTCCACCTTAAACGCTGAGGAAACTTACATTCGGACCCGCTGGGACCTTTTTAGGCCAAAACTGGAGAAAAAATTTTTTCGTGAAATTTTGAACTTTGCGACAGGTCCGCGTATGCAGAAAATTCAAGAAATTGCAAATTTTGGTGCGGAGGATTCAGAGTCGCCAAACGGGCGGTTGGTGGGTGGGGTTGGTCGGTGACGTCAAATCCGTCAAGGAAACGCGCATAACCAGGGTTCGCAAGTCAAACAGGAAAGCGTGAGGCCAGGTAATGTTTCTCAATGGTTTCCTACTGTAATTAACAGGGATACTCAGTTCTATTCATCTCAGAGGTGTGAAAGCCCAGCCACACACGTGTTTGCGGGCTATATACGTTGGAGATGGATTGGAACCGCCTATGAAATCCCCACTTTTGGCCTGGAAATGCCCCGGGATGACAATGTCATTGTCTCCCGGGGCATTTCCAGGCCAAAAGTGGGGATTTCATAGGCTTTATATTTAAGACTAGCCTAAACTGTACTTGTTGGACAGGTGCGCGTATGCGGTCAATGTCAGTTTTTGAGCGAAAAACCTTAGAGTCACAAACCGCCCCAGGGATGATGGGGTCTGTGCGGGGGGTCATGTAGGTCAAGGTAAAGCGCGTAACCGGGGTCCTAAAGCGGTGCGGATAGCGGGGGCCTCGATTTTGCGTTTCAGGGGTCCCAAATAGGAAAATTCTGCACTATTGCCTTCATGGCGGTCTGACCCCCTTAAAACAGGTTTTAGGGCTAACGTCCACCTAGGACGCTGAGGAAAACTTACATTCGGACCCGCTGGGACCTTTTTAGGCCAAAACTGGAGAAAAAATTTTTTCGTGAAATTTTGAACTTTGCGACAGGTCCGCGTATGCGGAAAATGTCAGTTTTTGAGCGAAAAAATTTAGCGTCACAAAACTGCCCCAAATATGATGGGGACTGTTCGGGGGGTCAAGTAGGTCAAGGTAAAGCGCGTAACCAGGGTCCTAAAGCGGTGCGGATAGCGGGGGCCTCGATTTTGCGTTTCAGGGGTCCCAAATAGGAAAATTCTGCACTATTGCCTTCATGGCGGTCTGACCCCCTTAAAAACAGGTTTTTAGGGCTAAGGTCCACCTTAAACGCTGAGGAAACTTACATTCGGACCGCTGGGACCTTTTTAGGCCAAAACTGGAGAAAAAATTTTTTTCGTGAAATTTTGAACTTTGCGACAGGTCCGCGTATGCAGAAAATTCAAGAAATTGCAAATTTTGGTGCGGAGGATTCAGAGTCGCCAAACGGGCCGGTTGGTGGGTGGGGTTGGTCGGTGACGTCAAATCCGTCAAGGAAACGCGCATAACCAGGGTTCGCAAGTCAAACAGGAAAGCGTGAGGCCAGGTAATGTTTCTCAATGGTTTCCTACTGTAATTAACAGGGATACTCAGTTCTATTCATCTCAGAGGTGTGAAAGCCCAGCCACACACGTGTTTGCGGGCTATATACGTTGGAGATGGATTGGAACCGCCTATGAAATCCCCACTTTTGGCCTGGAAATGCCCCGGGATGACAATGTCATTGTCTCCCGGGGCATTTCCAGGCCAAAAGTGGGGATTTCATAGGCTTTATATTTAAGACTAGCCTAAACTGTACTTGTTGGACAGGTGCGCGTATGCGGTCAATGTCAGTTTTTGAGCGAAAAACCTTAGAGTCACAAAACCGCCCCAGGGATGATGGGGTCTGTGCGGGGGGTCATGTAGGTCAAGGTAAAGCGCGTAACCGGGGGTCCTAAAGCGGTGCGGATAGCGGGGGCCTCGATTTTGCGTTTCAGGGGTCCCAAATAGGAAAATTCTGCACTATTGCCTTCATGGCGGTCTGACCCCCTTAAAACAGGTTTTTAGGGCTAACGTCCACCTAGGACGCTGAGGAAACTTACATTCGGACCCGCTGGGACCTTTTTAGGCCAAAACTGGAGAAAAAATTTTTTCGTGAAATTTTGAACTTTGCGACAGGTCCGCGTATGCGGAAAATGTCAGTTTTTGAGCGAAAAAATTTAGCGTCACAAAACTGCCCCAAATATGATGGGGACTGTTCGGGGGGTCAAGTAGGTCAAGGTAAAGCGCGTAACCAGGGTCCTAAAGCGGTGCGGATAGCGGGGGCCTCGATTTTGCGTTTCAGGGGTCCCAAATAGGAAAATTCTGCACTATTGCCTTCATGGCGGTCTGACCCCCTTAAAACAGGTTTTTAGGGCTAAGGTCCACCTTAAACGCTGAGGAAACTTACATTCGGACCCGCTGGGACCTTTTTAGGCCAAAACTGGAGAAAAAATTTTTTCGTGAAATTTTGAACTTTGCGACAGGTCCGCGTATGCAGAAAATTCAAGAAATTGCAAATTTTGGTGCGGAGGATTCAGAGTCGCCAAACGGGCCGGTTGGTGGGTGGGGTTGGTCGGTGACGTCAAATCCGTCAAGGAAACGCGCATAACCAGGGTTCGCAAGTCAAACAGGAAAGCGTGAGGCCAGGTAATGTTTCTCAATGGTTTCCTACTGTAATTAACAGGGATACTCAGTTCTATTCATCTCAGAGGTGTGAAAGCCCAGCCACACACGTGTTTGCGGGCTATATACGTTGGAGATGGATTGGAACCGCCTATGAAATCCCCACTTTTGGCCTGGAAATGCCCCGGGATGACAATGTCATTGTCTCCCGGGGCATTTCCAGGCCAAAAGTGGGGATTTCATAGGCTTTATATTTAAGACTAGCCTAAACTGTACTTGTTGGACAGGTGCGCGTATGCGGTCAATGTCAGTTTTTGAGCGAAAAACCTTAGAGTCACAAAACCGCCCCAGGGATGATGGGGTCTGTGCGGGGGGTCATGTAGGTCAAGGTAAAGCGCGTAACCGGGGTCCTAAAGCGGTGCGGATAGCGGGGGCCTCGATTTTGCGTTTCAGGGGTCCCAAATAGGAAAATTCTGCACTATTGCCTTCATGGCGGTCTGACCCCCTTAAAACAGGTTTTTAGGGCTAACGTCCACCTAGGACGCTGAGGAAACTTACATTCGGACCCGCTGGGACCTTTTTAGGCCAAAACTGGAGAAAAAATTTTTCGTGAAATTTTGAACTTTGCGACAGGTCCGCGTATGCGGAAAATGTCAGTTTTTGAGCGAAAAAATTTAGCGTCACAAAACTGCCCCAAATATGATGGGGACTGTTCGGGGGGTCAAGTAGGTCAAGGTAAAGCGCGTAACCAGGGTCCTAAAGCGGTGCGGATAGCGGGGGCCTCGATTTTGCGTTTCAGGGGTCCCAAATAGGAAAATTCTGCACTATTGCCTTCATGGCGGTCTGACCCCCTTAAAACAGGTTTTTAGGGCTAAGGTCCACCTTAAACGCTGAGGAAACTTACATTCGGACCCGCTGGGACCTTTTTAGGCCAAAACTGGAGAAAAAATTTTTTCGTGAAATTTTGAACTTTGCGACAGGTCCGCGTATGCAGAAAATTCAAGAAATTGCAAATTTTGGTGCGGAGGATTCAGAGTCGCCAAACGGGCCGGTTGGTGGGTGGGGTTGGTCGGTGACGTCAAATCCGTCAAGGAAACGCGCATAACCAGGGTTCGCAAGTCAAACAGGAAAGCGTGAGGCCAGGTAATGTTTCTCAATGGTTTCCTACTGTAATTAACAGGGATACTCAGTTCTATTCATCTCAGAGGTGTGAAAGCCCAGCCACACACGTGTTTGCGGGCTATATACGTTGGAGATGGATTGGAACCGCCTATGAAATCCCCACTTTTGGCCTGGAAATGCCCCGGGATGACAATGTCATTGTCTCCCGGGGCATTTCCAGGCCAAAAGTGGGGATTTCATAGGCTTTATATTTAAGACTAGCCTAACTGTACTTGTTGGACAGGTGCGCGTATGCGGTCAATGTCAGTTTTTGAGCGAAAAAACCTTAGAGTCACAAAACCGCCCCAGGGATGATGGGGTCTGTGCGGGGGGTCATGTAGGTCAAGGTAAAGCGCGTAACCGGGGTCCTAAAGCGGTGCGGATAGCGGGGGCCTCGATTTTGCGTTTCAGGGGTCCCAAATAGGAAAATTCTGCACTATTGCCTTCATGGCGGTCTGACCCCCTTAAAACAGGTTTTTTAGGGCTAACGTCCACCTAGGACGCTGAGGAAACTTACATTCGGACCCGCTGGGACCTTTTTAGGCCAAAACTGGAGAAAAAATTTTTTCGTGAAATTTTGAACTTTGCGACAGGTCCGCGTATGCGGAAAATGTCAGTTTTTGAGCGAAAAAATTTAGCGTCACAAAACTGCCCCAAATATGATGGGGACTGTTCGGGGGGTCAAGTAGGTCAAGGTAAAGCGCGTAACCAGGGTCCTAAAGCGGTGCGGATAGCGGGGGGCCTCGATTTTGCGTTTCAGGGGTCCCAAATAGGAAAATTCTGCACTATTGCCTTCATGGCGGTCTGACCCCCTTAAAAACAGGTTTTTAGGGCTAAGGTCCACCTTAAACGCTGAGGAAACTTACATTCGGACCCGCTGGGACCTTTTAGGCCAAAACTGGAGAAAAAATTTTTTCGTGAAATTTTGAACTTTGCGACAGGTCCGCGTATGCAGAAAATTCAAGAAATTGCAAATTTTGGTGCGGAGGATTCAGAGTCGCCAAACGGGCCGGTTGGTGGGTGGGGTTGGTCGGTGACGTCAAATCCGTCAAGGAAACGCGCATAACCAGGGTTCGCAAGTCAAACAGGAAAGCGTGAGGCCAGGTAATGTTTCTCAATGGTTTCCTACTGTAATTAACAGGGATACTCAGTTCTATTCATCTCAGAGGTGTGAAAGCCCAGCCACACACGTGTTTGCGGGCTATATACGTTGGAGATGGATTGGAACCGCCTATGAAATCCCCACTTTTGGCCTGGAAATGCCCCGGGATGACAATGTCATTGTCTCCCGGGGCATTTCCAGGCCAAAAGTGGGGATTTCATAGGCTTTATATTTAAGACTAGCCTAAACTGTACTTGTTGGACAGGTGCGCGTATGCGGTCAATGTCAGTTTTTGAGCGAAAAACCTTAGAGTCACAAAACCGCCCCAGGGATGATGGGGTCTGTGCGGGGGGTCATGTAGGTCAAGGTAAAGCGCGTAACCGGGGTCCTAAAGCGGTGCGGATAGCGGGGGCCTCGATTTTGCGTTTCAGGGGTCCCAAATAGGAAAATTCTGCACTATTGCCTTCATGGCGGTCTGACCCCCTTAAAACAGGTTTTTAGGGCTAACGTCCACCTAGGACGCTGAGGAAACTTACATTCGGACCCGCTGGGACCTTTTTAGGCCAAAACTGGAGAAAAAATTTTTTTCGTGAAATTTTGAACTTTGCGACAGGTCCGCGTATGCGGAAAATGTCAGTTTTTGAGCGAAAAAATTTAGCGTCACAAAACTGCCCCAAATATGATGGGGACTGTTCGGGGGGTCAAGTAGGTCAAGGTAAAGCGCGTAACCAGGGTCCTAAAGCGGTGCGGATAGCGGGGGGCCTCGATTTTTGCGTTTCAGGGGTCCCAAATAGGAAAATTCTGCACTATTGCCTTCATGGCGGTCTGACCCCCTTAAAACAGGTTTTTAGGGCTAAGGTCCACCTTAAACGCTGAGGAAACTTACATTCGGACCCGCTGGGACCTTTTTAGGCCAAAACTGGAGAAAAAATTTTTTCGTGAAATTTTGAACTTTGCGACAGGTCCGCGTATGCAGAAAATTCAAGAAATTGCAAATTTTGGTGCGGAGGATTCAGAGTCGCCAAACGGGCCGGTTGGTGGGTGGGGTTGGTCGGTGACGTCAAATCCGTCAAGGAAACGCGCATAACCAGGGTTCGCAAGTCAAACAGGAAAGCGTGAGGCCAGGTAATGTTTCTCAATGGTTTCCTACTGTAATTAACAGGGATACTCAGTTCTATTCATCTCAGAGGTGTGAAAGCCCAGCCACACACGTGTTTGCGGGCTATATACGTTGGAGATGGATTGGAACCGCCTATGAAATCCCACTTTTGGCCTGGAAATGCCCCGGGATGACAATGTCATTGTCTCCCGGGGCATTTCCAGGCCAAAAGTGGGGATTTCATAGGCTTTATATTTAAGACTAGCCTAAACTGTACTTGTTGGACAGGTGCGCGTATGCGGTCAATGTCAGTTTTTGAGCGAAAAACCTTAGAGTCACAAAACCGCCCCAGGGATGATGGGGTCTGTGCGGGGGGTCATGTAGGTCAAGGTAAAGCGCGTAACCGGGGTCCTAAAGCGGTGCGGATAGCGGGGGCCTCGATTTTGCGTTTCAGGGGTCCCAAATAGGAAAATTCTGCACTATTGCCTTCATGGCGGTCTGACCCCCTTAAAACAGGTTTTTAGGGCTAACGTCCACCTAGGACGCTGAGGAAACTTACATTCGGACCCGCTGGGACCTTTTTAGGCCAAAACTGGAGAAAAAAATTTTTTCGTGAAATTTTGAACTTTGCGACAGGTCCGCGTATGCGGAAAATGTCAGTTTTTGAGCGAAAAAATTTAGCGTCACAAAACTGCCCCAAATATGATGGGGACTGTTCGGGGGGGTCAAGTAGGTCAAGGTAAAGCGCGTAACCAGGGTCCTAAAGCGGTGCGGATAGCGGGGGCCTCGATTTTGCGTTTCAGGGGTCCCAAATAGGAAAATTCTGCACTATTGCCTTCATGGCGGTCTGACCCCCTTAAAACAGGTTTTTAGGGCTAAGGTCCACCTTAAACGCTGAGGAAACTTACATTCGGACCCGCTGGGACCTTTTTAGGCCAAAACTGGAGAAAAAATTTTTTCGTGAAATTTTGAACTTTGCGACAGGTCCGCGTATGCAGAAAATTCAAGAAATTGCAAATTTTGGTGCGGAGGATTCAGAGTCGCCAAACGGGCCGGTTGGTGGGTGGGGTTGGTCGGTGACGTCAAATCCGTCAAGGAAACGCGCATAACCAGGGTTCGCAAGTCAAACAGGAAAGCGTGAGGCCAGGTAATGTTTCTCAATGGTTTCCTACTGTAATTAACAGGGATACTCAGTTCTATTCATCTCAGAGGTGTGAAAGCCCAGCCACACACGTGTTTGCGGGCTATATACGTTGGAGATGGATTGGAACCGCCTATGAAATCCCCACTTTTGGCCTGGAAATGCCCCGGGATGACAATGTCATTGTCTCCCGGGGCATTTCCAGGCCAAAAGTGGGGATTTCATAGGCTTTATATTTAAGACTAGCCTAAACTGTACTTGTTGGACAGGTGCGCGTATGCGGTCAATGTCAGTTTTTGAGCGAAAAACCTTAGAGTCACAAAACCGCCCCAGGGATGATGGGGTCTGTGCGGGGGGTCATGTAGGTCAAGGTAAAGCGCGTAACCGGGGTCCTAAAGCGGTGCGGATAGCGGGGGCCTCGATTTTGCGTTTCAGGGGTCCCAAATAGGAAAATTCTGCACTATTGCCTTCATGGCGGTCTGACCCCCTTAAAACAGGTTTTTAGGGCTAACGTCCACCTAGGACGCTGAGGAAACTTACATTCGGACCCGCTGGGACCTTTTTAGGCCAAAACTGGAGAAAAAATTTTTTCGTGAAATTTTGAACTTTGCGACAGGTCCGCGTATGCGGAAAATGTCAGTTTTTGAGCGAAAAAATTTAGCGTCACAAAACTGCCCCAAATATGATGGGGACTGTTCGGGGGGTCAAGTAGGTCAAGGTAAAGCGCGTAACCAGGGTCCTAAAGCGGTGCGGATAGCGGGGGCCTCGATTTTGCGTTTCAGGGGTCCCAAATAGGAAAATTCTGCACTATTGCCTTCATGGCGGTCTGACCCCCTTAAAACAGGTTTTTAGGGCTAAGGTCCACCTTAAACGCTGAGGAAACTTACATTCGGACCCGCTGGGACCTTTTTAGGCCAAAACTGGAGAAAAAATTTTTTCGTGAAATTTTGAACTTTGCGACAGGTCCGCGTATGCAGAAAATTCAAGAAATTGCAAATTTTGGTGCGGAGGATTCAGAGTCGCCAAACGGGCCGGTTGGTGGGTGGGGTTGGTCGGTGACGTCAAATCCGTCAAGGAAACGCGCATAACCAGGGTTCGCAAGTCAAACAGGAAAGCGTGAGGCCAGGTAATGTTTCTCAATGGTTTCCTACTGTAATTAACAGGGATACTCAGTTCTATTCATCTCAGAGGTGTGAAAGCCCAGCCACACACGTGTTTGCGGGCTATATACGTTGGAGATGGATTGGAACCGCCTATGAAATCCCCACTTTTGGCCTGGAAATGCCCCGGGATGACAATGTCATTGTCTCCCGGGGCATTTCCAGGCCAAAAGTGGGGATTTCATAGGCTTTATATTTAAGACTAGCCTAAACTGTACTTGTTGGACAGGTGCGCGTATGCGGTCAATGTCAGTTTTTGAGCGAAAAACCTTAGAGTCACAAAACCGCCCCAGGGATGATGGGGTCTGTGCGGGGGGTCATGTAGGTCAAGGTAAAGCGCGTAACCGGGGTCCTAAAGCGGTGCGGATAGCGGGGGCCTCGATTTTGCGTTTCAGGGGTCCCAAATAGGAAAATTCTGCACTATTGCCTTCATGGCGGTCTGACCCCCTTAAAACAGGTTTTTAGGGCTAACGTCCACCTAGGACGCTGAGGAAACTTACATTCGGACCCGCTGGGACCTTTTTAGGCCAAAACTGGAGAAAAAATTTTTTCGTGAAATTTTGAACTTTGCGACAGGTCCGCGTATGCGGAAAATGTCAGTTTTTGAGCGAAAAAATTTAGCGTCACAAAACTGCCCCAAATATGATGGGGACTGTTCGGTGGGGTCAAGTAGGTCAAGGTAAAGCGCGTAACCAGGGTCCTAAAGCGGTGCGGATAGCGGGGGCCTCGATTTTGCGTTTCAGGGGTCCCAAATAGGAAAATTCTGCACTATTGCCTTCATGGCGGTCTGACCCCCTTAAAACAGGTTTTTAGGGCTAAGGTCCACCTTAAACGCTGAGGAAACTTACATTCGGACCCGCTGGGACCTTTTTAGGCCAAAACTGGAGAAAAAATTTTTTCGTGAAATTTTGAACTTTGCGACAGGTCCGCGTATGCAGAAAATTCAAGAAATTGCAAATTTTGGTGCGGAGGATTCAGAGTCGCCAAACGGGCCGGTTGGTGGGTGGGGTTGGTCGGTGACGTCAAATCCGTCAAGGAAACGCGCATAACCAGGGTTCGCAAGTCAAACAGGAAAGCGTGAGGCCAGGTAATGTTTCTCAATGGTTTCCTACTGTAATTAACAGGGATACTCAGTTCTATTCATCTCAGAGGTGTGAAAGCCCAGCCACACACGTGTTTGCGGGCTATATACGTTGGAGATGGATTGGAACCGCCTATGAAATCCCCACTTTTGGCCTGGAAATGCCCCGGGATGACAATGTCATTGTCTCCCGGGGCATTTCCAGGCCAAAAGTGGGGATTTCATAGGCTTTATATTTAAGACTAGCCTAAACTGTACTTGTTGGACAGGTGCGCGTATGCGGTCAATGTCAGTTTTTGAGCGAAAAACCTTAGAGTCACAAAACCGCCCCAGGGATGATGGGGTCTGTGCGGGGGGTCATGTAGGTCAAGGTAAAGCGCGTAACCGGGGTCCTAAAGCGGTGCGGATAGCGGGGGCCTCGATTTTGCGTTTCAGGGGTCCCAAATAGGAAAATTCTGCACTATTGCCTTCATGGCGGTCTGACCCCCTTAAAACAGGTTTTTAGGGCTAACGTCCACCTAGGACGCTGAGGAAACTTACATTCGGACCCGCTGGGACCTTTTTAGGCCAAAACTGGAGAAAAAATTTTTTCGTGAAATTTTGAACTTTGCGACAGGTCCGCGTATGCGGAAAATGTCAGTTTTTGAGCGAAAAAATTTAGCGTCACAAAACTGCCCCAAATATGATGGGGACTGTTCGGGGGGTCAAGTAGGTCAAGGTAAAGCGCGTAACCAGGGTCCTAAAGCGGTGCGGATAGCGGGGGCCTCGATTTTGCGTTTCAGGGGTCCCAAATAGGAAAATTCTGCACTATTGCCTTCATGGCGGTCTGACCCCCTTAAAACAGGTTTTTAGGGCTAAGGTCCACCTTAAACGCTGAGGAAACTTACATTCGGACCCGCTGGGACCTTTTTAGGCCAAAACTGGAGAAAAAATTTTTTCGTGAAATTTTGAACTTTGCGACAGGTCCGCGTATGCAGAAAATTCAAGAAATTGCAAATTTTGGTGCGGAGGATTCAGAGTCGCCAAACGGGCCGGTTGGTGGGTGGGGTTGGTCGGTGACGTCAAATCCGTCAAGGAAACGCGCATAACCAGGGTTCGCAAGTCAAACAGGAAAGCGTGAGGCCAGGTAATGTTTCTCAATGGTTTCCTACTGTAATTAACAGGGATACTCAGTTCTATTCATCTCAGAGGTGTGAAAGCCCAGCCACACACGTGTTTGCGGGCTATATACGTTGGAGATGGATTGGAACCGCCTATGAAATCCCCACTTTTGGCCTGGAAATGCCCCGGGATGACAATGTCATTGTCTCCCGGGGCATTTCCAGGCCAAAAGTGGGGATTTCATAGGCTTTATATTTAAGACTAGCCTAAACTGTACTTGTTGGACAGGTGCGCGTATGCGGTCAATGTCAGTTTTTGAGCGAAAAACCTTAGAGTCACAAAACCGCCCCAGGGATGATGGGGTCTGTGCGGGGGGTCATGTAGGTCAAGGTAAAGCGCGTAACCGGGGTCCTAAAGCGGTGCGGATAGCGGGGGCCTCGATTTTGCGTTTCAGGGGTCCCAAATAGGAAAATTCTGCACTATTGCCTTCATGGCGGTCTGACCCCCTTAAAACAGGTTTTTAGGGCTAACGTCCACCTAGGACGCTGAGGAAACTTACATTCGGACCCGCTGGGACCTTTTTAGGCCAAAACTGGAGAAAAAATTTTTTCGTGAAATTTTGAACTTTGCGACAGGTCCGCGTATGCGGAAAATGTCAGTTTTTGAGCGAAAAAATTTAGCGTCACAAAACTGCCCCAAATATGATGGGGACTGTTCGGGGGGTCAAGTAGGTCAAGGTAAAGCGCGTAACCAGGGTCCTAAAGCGGTGCGGATAGCGGGGGCCTCGATTTTGCGTTTCAGGGGTCCCAAATAGGAAAATTCTGCACTATTGCCTTCATGGCGGTCTGACCCCCTTAAAACAGGTTTTTAGGGCTAAGGTCCACCTTAAACGCTGAGGAAACTTACATTCGGACCCGCTGGGACCTTTTTAGGCCAAAACTGGAGAAAAAATTTTTTCGTGAAATTTTGAACTTTGCGACAGGTCCGCGTATGCAGAAAATTCAAGAAATTGCAAATTTTGGTGCGGAGGATTCAGAGTCGCCAAACGGGCCGGTTGGTGGGTGGGGTTGGTCGGTGACGTCAAATCCGTCAAGGAAACGCGCATAACCAGGGTTCGCAAGTCAAACAGGAAAGCGTGAGGCCAGGTAATGTTTCTCAATGGTTTCCTACTGTAATTAACAGGGATACTCAGTTCTATTCATCTCAGAGGTGTGAAAGCCCAGCCACACACGTGTTTGCGGGCTATATACGTTGGAGATGGATTGGAACCGCCTATGAAATCCCCACTTTTGGCCTGGAAATGCCCCGGGATGACAATGTCATTGTCTCCCGGGGCATTTCCAGGCCAAAAGTGGGGATTTCATAGGCTTTATATTTAAGACTAGCCTAAACTGTACTTGTTGGACAGGTGCGCGTATGCGGTCAATGTCAGTTTTTGAGCGAAAAACCTTAGAGTCACAAAACCGCCCCAGGGATGATGGGGTCTGTGCGGGGGGTCATGTAGGTCAAGGTAAAGCGCGTAACCGGGGTCCTAAAGCGGTGCGGATAGCGGGGGCCTCGATTTTGCGTTTCAGGGGTCCCAAATAGGAAAATTCTGCACTATTGCCTTCATGGCGGTCTGACCCCCTTAAAACAGGTTTTTAGGGCTAACGTCCACCTAGGACGCTGAGGAAACTTACATTCGGACCCGCTGGGACCTTTTTAGGCCAAAACTGGAGAAAAAATTTTTTCGTGAAATTTTGAACTTTGCGACAGGTCCGCGTATGCGGAAAATGTCAGTTTTTGAGCGAAAAAATTTAGCGTCACAAAACTGCCCCAAATATGATGGGGACTGTTCGGGGGGTCAAGTAGGTCAAGGTAAAGCGCGTAACCAGGGTCCTAAAGCGGTGCGGATAGCGGGGGCCTCGATTTTGCGTTTCAGGGGTCCCAAATAGGAAAATTCTGCACTATTGCCTTCATGGCGGTCTGACCCCCTTAAAACAGGTTTTTAGGGCTAAGGTCCACCTTAAACGCTGAGGAAACTTACATTCGGACCCGCTGGGACCTTTTTAGGCCAAAACTGGAGAAAAAATTTTTTCGTGAAATTTTGAACTTTGCGACAGGTCCGCGTATGCAGAAAATTCAAGAAATTGCAAATTTTGGTGCGGAGGATTCAGAGTCGCCAAACGGGCCGGTTGGTGGGTGGGGTTGGTCGGTGACGTCAAATCCGTCAAGGAAACGCGCATAACCAGGGTTCGCAAGTCAAACAGGAAAGCGTGAGGCCAGGTAATGTTTCTCAATGGTTTCCTACTGTAATTAACAGGGATACTCAGTTCTATTCATCTCAGAGGTGTGAAAGCCCAGCCACACACGTGTTTGCGGGCTATATACGTTGGAGATGGATTGGAACCGCCTATGAAATCCCCACTTTTGGCCTGGAAATGCCCCGGGATGACAATGTCATTGTCTCCCGGGGCATTTCCAGGCCAAAAGTGGGGATTTCATAGGCTTTATATTTAAGACTAGCCTAAACTGTACTTGTTGGACAGGTGCGCGTATGCGGTCAATGTCAGTTTTTGAGCGAAAAACCTTAGAGTCACAAAACCGCCCCAGGGATGATGGGGTCTGTGCGGGGGGTCATGTAGGTCAAGGTAAAGCGCGTAACCGGGGTCCTAAAGCGGTGCGGATAGCGGGGGCCTCGATTTTGCGTTTCAGGGGTCCCAAATAGGAAAATTCTGCACTATTGCCTTCATGGCGGTCTGACCCCCTTAAAACAGGTTTTTAGGGCTAACGTCCACCTAGGACGCTGAGGAAACTTACATTCGGACCCGCTGGGACCTTTTTAGGCCAAAACTGGAGAAAAAATTTTTTCGTGAAATTTTGAACTTTGCGACAGGTCCGCGTATGCGGAAAATGTCAGTTTTTGAGCGAAAAAATTTAGCGTCACAAAACTGCCCCAAATATGATGGGGACTGTTCGGGGGGTCAAGTAGGTCAAGGTAAAGCGCGTAACCAGGGTCCTAAAGCGGTGCGGATAGCGGGGGCCTCGATTTTGCGTTTCAGGGGTCCCAAATAGGAAAATTCTGCACTATTGCCTTCATGGCGGTCTGACCCCCTTAAAACAGGTTTTTAGGGCTAAGGTCCACCTTAAACGCTGAGGAAACTTACATTCGGACCCGCTGGGACCTTTTTAGGCCAAAACTGGAGAAAAAATTTTTTCGTGAAATTTTGAACTTTGCGACAGGTCCGCGTATGCAGAAAATTCAAGAAATTGCAAATTTTGGTGCGGAGGATTCAGAGTCGCCAAACGGGCCGGTTGGTGGGTGGGGTTGGTCGGTGACGTCAAATCCGTCAAGGAAACGCGCATAACCAGGGTTCGCAAGTCAAACAGGAAAGCGTGAGGCCAGGTAATGTTTCTCAATGGTTTCCTACTGTAATTAACAGGGATACTCAGTTCTATTCATCTCAGAGGTGTGAAAGCCCAGCCACACACGTGTTTGCGGGCTATATACGTTGGAGATGGATTGGAACCAGCCTATGAAATCCCCACTTTTGGCCTGGAAATGCCCCGGGATGACAATGTCATTGTCTCCCGGGGCATTTCCAGGCCAAAAGTGGGGATTTCATAGGCTTTATATTTAAGACTAGCCTAAACTGTACTTGTTGGACAGGTGCGCGTATGCGGTCAATGTCAGTTTTTGAGCGAAAAACCTTAGAGTCACAAAACCGCCCCAGGGATGATGGGGTCTGTGCGGGGGGTCATGTAGGTCAAGGTAAAGCGCGTAACCGGGGTCCTAAAGCGGTGCGGATAGCGGGGGCCTCGATTTTGCGTTTCAGGGGTCCCAAATAGGAAAATTCTGCACTATTGCCTTCATGGCGGTCTGACCCCCTTAAAACAGGTTTTTAGGGCTAACGTCCACCTAGGACGCTGAGGAAACTTACATTCGGACCCGCTGGGACCTTTTTAGGCCAAAACTGGAGAAAAAATTTTTTCGTGAAATTTTGAACTTTGCGACAGGTCCGCGTATGCGGAAAATGTCAGTTTTTGAGCGAAAAAATTTAGCGTCACAAAACTGCCCCAAATATGATGGGGACTGTTCGGGGGGTCAAGTAGGTCAAGGTAAAGCGCGTAACCAGGGTCCTAAAGCGGTGCGGATAGCGGGGGCCTCGATTTTGCGTTTCAGGGGTCCCAAATAGGAAAATTCTGCACTATTGCCTTCATGGCGGTCTGACCCCCTTAAAACAGGTTTTTAGGGCTAAGGTCCACCTTAAACGCTGAGGAAACTTACATTCGGACCCGCTGGGACCTTTTTAGGCCAAAACTGGAGAAAAAATTTTTTCGTGAAATTTTGAACTTTGCGACAGGTCCGCGTATGCAGAAAATTCAAGAAATTGCAAATTTTGGTGCGGAGGATTCAGAGTCGCCAAACGGGCCGGTTGGTGGGTGGGGTTGGTCGGTGACGTCAAATCCGTCAAGGAAACGCGCATAACCAGGGTTCGCAAGTCAAACAGGAAAGCGTGAGGCCAGGTAATGTTTCTCAATGGTTTCCTACTGTAATTAACAGGGATACTCAGTTCTATTCATCTCAGAGGTGTGAAAGCCCAGCCACACACGTGTTTGCGGGCTATATACGTTGGAGATGGATTGGAACCGCCTATGAAATCCCCACTTTTGGCCTGGAAATGCCCCGGGATGACAATGTCATTGTCTCCCGGGGCATTTCCAGGCCAAAAGTGGGGATTTCATAGGCTTTATATTTAAGACTAGCCTAAACTGTACTTGTTGGACAGGTGCGCGTATGCGGTCAATGTCAGTTTTTGAGCGAAAAACCTTAGAGTCACAAAACCGCCCCAGGGATGATGGGGTCTGTGCGGGGGGTCATGTAGGTCAAGGTAAAGCGCGTAACCGGGGTCCTAAAGCGGTGCGGATAGCGGGGGCCTCGATTTTGCGTTTCAGGGGTCCCAAATAGGAAAATTCTGCACTATTGCCTTCATGGCGGTCTGACCCCCTTAAAACAGGTTTTTAGGGCTAACGTCCACCTAGGACGCTGAGGAAACTTACATTCGGACCCGCTGGGACCTTTTTAGGCCAAAACTGGAGAAAAAATTTTTTCGTGAAATTTTGAACTTTGCGACAGGTCCGCGTATGCGGAAAATGTCAGTTTTTGAGCGAAAAAATTTAGCGTCACAAAACTGCCCCAAATATGATGGGGACTGTTCGGGGGGTCAAGTAGGTCAAGGTAAAGCGCGTAACCAGGGTCCTAAAGCGGTGCGGATAGCGGGGGCCTCGATTTTGCGTTTCAGGGGTCCCAAATAGGAAAATTCTGCACTATTGCCTTCATGGCGGTCTGACCCCCTTAAAACAGGTTTTTAGGGCTAAGGTCCACCTTAAACGCTGAGGAAACTTACATTCGGACCCGCTGGGACCTTTTTAGGCCAAAACTGGAGAAAAAATTTTTTCGTGAAATTTTGAACTTTGCGACAGGTCCGCGTATGCAGAAAATTCAAGAAATTGCAAATTTTGGTGCGGAGGATTCAGAGTCGCCAAACGGGCCGGTTGGTGGGTGGGGTTGGTCGGTGACGTCAAATCCGTCAAGGAAACGCGCATAACCAGGGTTCGCAAGTCAAACAGGAAAGCGTGAGGCCAGGTAATGTTTCTCAATGGTTTCCTACTGTAATTAACAGGGATACTCAGTTCTATTCATCTCAGAGGTGTGAAAGCCCAGCCACACACGTGTTTGCGGGCTATATACGTTGGAGATGGATTGGAACCGCCTATGAAATCCCCACTTTTGGCCTGGAAATGCCCCGGGATGACAATGTCATTGTCTCCCGGGGCATTTCCAGGCCAAAAGTGGGGATTTCATAGGCTTTATATTTAAGACTAGCCTAAACTGTACTTGTTGGACAGGTGCGCGTATGCGGTCAATGTCAGTTTTTGAGCGAAAAACCTTAGAGTCACAAAACCGCCCCAGGGATGATGGGGTCTGTGCGGGGGGTCATGTAGGTCAAGGTAAAGCGCGTAACCGGGGTCCTAAAGCGGTGCGGATAGCGGGGGCCTCGATTTTGCGTTTCAGGGGTCCCAAATAGGAAAATTCTGCACTATTGCCTTCATGGCGGTCTGACCCCCTTAAAACAGGTTTTTAGGGCTAACGTCCACCTAGGACGCTGAGGAAACTTACATTCGGACCCGCTGGGACCTTTTTAGGCCAAAACTGGAGAAAAAATTTTTTCGTGAAATTTTGAACTTTGCGACAGGTCCGCGTATGCGGAAAATGTCAGTTTTTGAGCGAAAAAATTTAGCGTCACAAAACTGCCCCAAATATGATGGGGACTGTTCGGGGGGTCAAGTAGGTCAAGGTAAAGCGCGTAACCAGGGTCCTAAAGCGGTGCGGATAGCGGGGGCCTCGATTTTGCGTTTCAGGGGTCCCAAATAGGAAAATTCTGCACTATTGCCTTCATGGCGGTCTGACCCCCTTAAAACAGGTTTTTAGGGCTAAGGTCCACCTTAAACGCTGAGGAAACTTACATTCGGACCCGCTGGGACCTTTTTAGGCCAAAACTGGAGAAAAAATTTTTTCGTGAAATTTTGAACTTTGCGACAGGTCCGCGTATGCAGAAAATTCAAGAAATTGCAAATTTTGGTGCGGAGGATTCAGAGTCGCCAAACGGGCCGGTTGGTGGGTGGGGTTGGTCGGTGACGTCAAATCCGTCAAGGAAACGCGCATAACCAGGGTTCGCAAGTCAAACAGGAAAGCGTGAGGCCAGGTAATGTTTCTCAATGGTTTCCTACTGTAATTAACAGGGATACTCAGTTCTATTCATCTCAGAGGTGTGAAAGCCCAGCCACACACGTGTTTGCGGGCTATATACGTTGGAGATGGATTGGAACCGCCTATGAAATCCCCACTTTTGGCCTGGAAATGCCCCGGGATGACAATGTCATTGTCTCCCGGGGCATTTCCAGGCCAAAAGTGGGGATTTCATAGGCTTTATATTTAAGACTAGCCTAAACTGTACTTGTTGGACAGGTGCGCGTATGCGGTCAATGTCAGTTTTTGAGCGAAAAACCTTAGAGTCACAAAACCGCCCCAGGGATGATGGGGTCTGTGCGGGGGGTCATGTAGGTCAAGGTAAAGCGCGTAACCGGGGTCCTAAAGCGGTGCGGATAGCGGGGGCCTCGATTTTGCGTTTCAGGGGTCCCAAATAGGAAAATTCTGCACTATTGCCTTCATGGCGGTCTGACCCCCTTAAAACAGGTTTTTAGGGCTAACGTCCACCTAGGACGCTGAGGAAACTTACATTCGGACCCGCTGGGACCTTTTTAGGCCAAAACTGGAGAAAAAATTTTTTCGTGAAATTTTGAACTTTGCGACAGGTCCGCGTATGCGGAAAATGTCAGTTTTTGAGCGAAAAAATTTAGCGTCACAAAACTGCCCCAAATATGATGGGGACTGTTCGGGGGGTCAAGTAGGTCAAGCAAGGTAAAGCGCGTAACCAGGGTCCTAAAGCGGTGCGGATAGCGGGGGCCTCGATTTTGCGTTTCAGGGGTCCCAAATAGGAAAATTCTGCACTATTGCCTTCATGGCGGTCTGACCCCCTTAAAACAGGTTTTTAGGGCTAAGGTCCACCTTAAACGCTGAGGAAACTTACATTCGGACCCGCTGGGACCTTTTTAGGCCAAAACTGGAGAAAAAATTTTTTCGTGAAATTTTGAACTTTGCGACAGGTCCGCGTATGCAGAAAATTCAAGAAATTGCAAATTTTGGTGCGGAGGATTCAGAGTCGCCAAACGGGCCGGTTGGTGGGTGGGGTTGGTCGGTGACGTCAAATCCGTCAAGGAAACGCGCATAACCAGGGTTCGCAAGTCAAACAGGAAAGCGTGAGGCCAGGTAATGTTTCTCAATGGTTTCCTACTGTAATTAACAGGGATACTCAGTTCTATTCATCTCAGAGGTGTGAAAGCCCAGCCACACACGTGTTTGCGGGCTATATACGTTGGAGATGGATTGGAACCGCCTATGAAATCCCCACTTTTGGCCTGGAAATGCCCCGGGATGACAATGTCATTGTCTCCCGGGGCATTTCCAGGCCAAAAGTGGGGATTTCATAGGCTTTATATTTAAGACTAGCCTAAACTGTACTTGTTGGACAGGTGCGCGTATGCGGTCAATGTCAGTTTTTGAGCGAAAAACCTTAGAGTCACAAAACCGCCCCAGGGATGATGGGGTCTGTGCGGGGGGTCATGTAGGTCAAGGTAAAGCGCGTAACCGGGGTCCTAAAGCGGTGCGGATAGCGGGGGCCTCGATTTTGCGTTTCAGGGGTCCCAAATAGGAAAATTCTGCACTATTGCCTTCATGGCGGTCTGACCCCCTTAAAACAGGTTTTTAGGGCTAACGTCCACCTAGGACGCTGAGGAAACTTACATTCGGACCCGCTGGGACCTTTTTAGGCCAAAACTGGAGAAAAAATTTTTTCGTGAAATTTTGAACTTTGCGACAGGTCCGCGTATGCGGAAAATGTCAGTTTTTGAGCGAAAAAATTTAGCGTCACAAAACTGCCCCAAATATGATGGGGACTGTTCGGGGGGTCAAGTAGGTCAAGGTAAAGCGCGTAACCAGGGTCCTAAAGCGGTGCGGATAGCGGGGGCCTCGATTTTGCGTTTCAGGGGTCCCAAATAGGAAAATTCTGCACTATTGCCTTCATGGCGGTCTGACCCCCTTAAAACAGGTTTTTAGGGCTAAGGTCCACCTTAAACGCTGAGGAAACTTACATTCGGACCCGCTGGGACCTTTTTAGGCCAAAACTGGAGAAAAAATTTTTTCGTGAAATTTTGAACTTTGCGACAGGTCCGCGTATGCAGAAAATTCAAGAAATTGCAAATTTTGGTGCGGAGGATTCAGAGTCGCCAAACGGGCCGGTTGGTGGGTGGGGTTGGTCGGTGACGTCAAATCCGTCAAGGAAACGCGCATAACCAGGGTTCGCAAGTCAAACAGGAAAGCGTGAGGCCAGGTAATGTTTCTCAATGGTTTCCTACTGTAATTAACAGGGATACTCAGTTCTATTCATCTCAGAGGTGTGAAAGCCCAGCCACACACGTGTTTGCGGGCTATATACGTTGGAGATGGATTGGAACCGCCTATGAAATCCCCACTTTTGGCCTGGAAATGCCCCGGGATGACAATGTCATTGTCTCCCGGGGCATTTCCAGGCCAAAAGTGGGGATTTCATAGGCTTTATATTTAAGACTAGCCTAAACTGTACTTGTTGGACAGGTGCGCGTATGCGGTCAATGTCAGTTTTTGAGCGAAAAACCTTAGAGTCACAAAACCGCCCCAGGGATGATGGGGTCTGTGCGGGGGGTCATGTAGGTCAAGGTAAAGCGCGTAACCGGGGTCCTAAAGCGGTGCGGATAGCGGGGGCCTCGATTTTGCGTTTCAGGGGTCCCAAATAGGAAAATTCTGCACTATTGCCTTCATGGCGGTCTGACCCCCTTAAAACAGGTTTTTAGGGCTAACGTCCACCTAGGACGCTGAGGAAACTTACATTCGGACCCGCTGGGACCTTTTTAGGCCAAAACTGGAGAAAAATTTTTTCGTGAAATTTTGAACTTTGCGACAGGTCCGCGTATGCGGAAAATGTCAGTTTTTGAGCGAAAAAATTTAGCGTCACAAAACTGCCCCAAATATGATGGGGACTGTTCGGGGGGTCAAGTAGGTCAAGGTAAAGCGCGTAACCAGGGTCCTAAAGCGGTGCGGATAGCGGGGGCCTCGATTTTGCGTTTCAGGGGTCCCAAATAGGAAAATTCTGCACTATTGCCTTCATGGCGGTCTGACCCCCTTAAAACAGGTTTTTAGGGCTAAGGTCCACCTTAAACGCTGAGGAAACTTACATTCGGACCCGCTGGGACCTTTTTAGGCCAAAACTGGAGAAAAAATTTTTTCGTGAAATTTTGAACTTTGCGACAGGTCCGCGTATGCAGAAAATTCAAGAAATTGCAAATTTTGGTGCGGAGGATTCAGAGTCGCCAAACGGGCCGGTTGGTGGGTGGGGTTGGTCGGTGACGTCAAATCCGTCAAGGAAACGCGCATAACCAGGGTTCGCAAGTCAAACAGGAAAGCGTGAGGCCAGGTAATGTTTCTCAATGGTTTCCTACTGTAATTAACAGGGATACTCAGTTCTATTCATCTCAGAGGTGTGAAAGCCCAGCCACACACGTGTTTGCGGGCTATATACGTTGGAGATGGATTGGAACCGCCTATGAAATCCCCCACTTTTGGCCTGGAAATGCCCCGGGATGACAATGTCATTGTCTCCCGGGGCATTTCCAGGCCAAAAGTGGGGATTTCATAGGCTTTATATTTAAGACTAGCCTAAACTGTACTTGTTGGACAGGTGCGCGTATGCGGTCAATGTCAGTTTTTGAGCGAAAAACCTTAGAGTCACAAAACCGCCCCAGGGATGATGGGGTCTGTGCGGGGGGTCATGTAGGTCAAGGTAAAGCGCGTAACCGGGGTCCTAAAGCGGTGCGGATAGCGGGGGCCTCGATTTTGCGTTTCAGGGGTCCCAAATAGGAAAATTCTGCACTATTGCCTTCATGGCGGTCTGACCCCCTTAAAACAGGTTTTTAGGGCTAACGTCCACCTAGGACGCTGAGGAAACTTACATTCGGACCCGCTGGGACCTTTTTAGGCCAAAACTGGAGAAAAAATTTTTTCGTGAAATTTTGAACTTTGCGACAGGTCCGCGTATGCGGAAAATGTCAGTTTTTGAGCGAAAAAATTTAGCGTCACAAAACTGCCCCCAAATATGATGGGGACTGTTCGGGGGGTCAAGTAGGTCAAGGTAAAGCGCGTAACCAGGGTCCTAAAGCGGTGCGGATAGCGGGGGCCTCGATTTTGCGTTTCAGGGGTCCCAAATAGGAAAATTCTGCACTATTGCCTTCATGGCGGTCTGACCCCCTTAAAACAGGTTTTTAGGGCTAAGGTCCACCTTAAACGCTGAGGAAACTTACATTCGGACCCGCTGGGACCTTTTTAGGCCAAAACTGGAGAAAAAATTTTTTCGTGAAATTTTGAACTTTGCGACAGGTCCGCGTATGCAGAAAATTCAAGAAATTGCAAATTTTGGTGCGGAGGATTCAGAGTCGCCAAACGGGCCGGTTGGTGGGTGGGGTTGGTCGGTGACGTCAAATCCGTCAAGGAAACGCGCATAACCAGGGTTCGCAAGTCAAACAGGAAAGCGTGAGGCCAGGTAATGTTTCTCAATGGTTTCCTACTGTAATTAACAGGGATACTCAGTTCTATTCATCTCAGAGGTGTGAAAGCCCAGCCACACACGTGTTTGCGGGCTATATACGTTGGAGATGGATTGGAACCGCCTATGAAATCCCCACTTTTGGCCTGGAAATGCCCCGGGATGACAATGTCATTGTCTCCCGGGGCATTTCCAGGCCAAAAGTGGGGATTTCATAGGCTTTATATTTAAGACTAGCCTAAACTGTACTTGTTGGACAGGTGCGCGTATGCGGTCAATGTCAGTTTTTGAGCGAAAAACCTTAGAGTCACAAAACCGCCCCAGGGATGATGGGGTCTGTGCGGGGGGTCATGTAGGTCAAGGTAAAGCGCGTAACCGGGGTCCTAAAGCGGTGCGGATAGCGGGGGCCTCGATTTTGCGTTTCAGGGGTCCCAAATAGGAAAATTCTGCACTATTGCCTTCATGGCGGTCTGACCCCCTTAAAACAGGTTTTTAGGGCTAACGTCCACCTAGGACGCTGAGGAAACTTACATTCGGACCCGCTGGGACCTTTTTAGGCCAAAACTGGAGAAAAAATTTTTTCGTGAAATTTTGAACTTTGCGACAGGTCCGCGTATGCGGAAAATGTCAGTTTTTGAGCGAAAAAATTTAGCGTCACAAAACTGCCCCAAATATGATGGGGACTGTTCGGGGGGTCAAGTAGGTCAAGGTAAAGCGCGTAACCAGGGTCCTAAAGCGGTGCGGATAGCGGGGGCCTCGATTTTGCGTTTCAGGGGTCCCAAATAGGAAAATTCTGCACTATTGCCTTCATGGCGGTCTGACCCCCTTAAAACAGGTTTTTAGGGCTAAGGTCCACCTTAAACGCTGAGGAAACTTACATTCGGACCCGCTGGGACCTTTTTAGGCCAAAACTGGAGAAAAAATTTTTTCGTGAAATTTTGAACTTTGCGACAGGTCCGCGTATGCAGAAAATTCAAGAAATTGCAAATTTTGGTGCGGAGGATTCAGAGTCGCCAAACGGGCCGGTTGGTGGGTGGGGTTGGTCGGTGACGTCAAATCCGTCAAGGAAACGCGCATAACCAGGGTTCGCAAGTCAAACAGGAAAGCGTGAGGCCAGGTAATGTTTCTCAATGGTTTCCTACTGTAATTAACAGGGATACTCAGTTCTATTCATCTCAGAGGTGTGAAAGCCCAGCCACACACGTGTTTGCGGGCTATATACGTTGGAGATGGATTGGAACCGCCTATGAAATCCCCACTTTTGGCCTGGAAATGCCCCGGGATGACAATGTCATTGTCTCCCGGGGCATTTCCAGGCCAAAAGTGGGGATTTCATAGGCTTTATATTTAAGACTAGCCTAAACTGTACTTGTTGGACAGGTGCGCGTATGCGGTCAATGTCAGTTTTTGAGCGAAAAACCTTAGAGTCACAAAACCGCCCCCAGGGATGATGGGGTCTGTGCGGGGGGTCATGTAGGTCAAGGTAAAGCGCGTAACCGGGGTCCTAAAGCGGTGCGGATAGCGGGGGCCTCGATTTTGCGTTTCAGGGGTCCCAAATAGGAAAATTCTGCACTATTGCCTTCATGGCGGTCTGACCCCCTTAAAACAGGTTTTTAGGGCTAACGTCCACCTAGGACGCTGAGGAAACTTACATTCGGACCCGCTGGGACCTTTTTAGGCCAAAAACTGGAGAAAAAATTTTTTCGTGAAATTTTGAACTTTGCGACAGGTCCGCGTATGCGGAAAATGTCAGTTTTTGAGCGAAAAAATTTAGCGTCACAAAACTGCCCCAAATATGATGGGGACTGTTCGGGGGGTCAAGTAGGTCAAGGTAAAGCGCGTAACCAGGGTCCTAAAGCGGTGCGGATAGCGGGGGCCTCGATTTTGCGTTTCAGGGGTCCCAAATAGGAAAATTCTGCACTATTGCCTTCATGGCGGTCTGACCCCCTTAAAACAGGTTTTTAGGGCTAAGGTCCACCTTAAACGCTGAGGAAACTTACATTCGGACCCGCTGGGACCTTTTTAGGCCAAAACTGGAGAAAAAATTTTTTCGTGAAATTTTGAACTTTGCGACAGGTCCGCGTATGCAGAAAATTCAAGAAATTGCAAATTTTGGTGCGGAGGATTCAGAGTCGCCAAACGGGCCGGTTGGTGGGTGGGGTTGGTCGGTGACGTCAAATCCGTCAAGGAAACGCGCATAACCAGGGTTCGCAAGTCAAACAGGAAAGCGTGAGGCCAGGTAATGTTTCTCAATGGTTTCCTACTGTAATTAACAGGGATACTCAGTTCTATTCATCTCAGAGGTGTGAAAGCCCAGCCACACACGTGTTTGCGGGCTATATACGTTGGAGATGGATTGGAACCGCCTATGAAATCCCCACTTTTGGCCTGGAAATGCCCCGGGATGACAATGTCATTGTCTCCCGGGGCATTTCCAGGCCAAAAGTGGGGATTTCATAGGCTTTATATTTAAGACTAGCCTAAACTGTACTTGTTGGACAGGTGCGCGTATGCGGTCAATGTCAGTTTTTGAGCGAAAAACCTTAGAGTCACAAAACCGCCCCAGGGATGATGGGGTCTGTGCGGGGGGTCATGTAGGTCAAGGTAAAGCGCGTAACCGGGGTCCTAAAGCGGTGCGGATAGCGGGGGCCTCGATTTTGCGTTTCAGGGGTCCCAAATAGGAAAATTCTGCACTATTGCCTTCATGGCGGTCTGACCCCCTTAAAACAGGTTTTTAGGGCTAACGTCCACCTAGGACGCTGAGGAAACTTACATTCGGACCCGCTGGGACCTTTTTAGGCCAAAACTGGAGAAAAAATTTTTTCGTGAAATTTTGAACTTTGCGACAGGTCCGCGTATGCGGAAAATGTCAGTTTTTGAGCGAAAAAATTTAGCGTCACAAAACTGCCCCAAATATGATGGGGACTGTTCGGGGGGTCAAGTAGGTCAAGGTAAAGCGCGTAACCAGGGTCCTAAAGTGGTGCGGATAGCGGGGGCCTCGATTTTGCGTTTCAGGGGTCCCAAATAGGAAAATTCTGCACTATTGCCTTCATGGCGGTCTGACCCCCTTAAAACAGGTTTTTAGGGCTAAGGTCCACCTTAAACGCTGAGGAAACTTACATTCGGACCCGCTGGGACCTTTTTAGGCCAAAACTGGAGAAAAAATTTTTTCGTGAAATTTTGAACTTTGCGACAGGTCCGCGTATGCAGAAAATTCAAGAAATTGCAAATTTTGGTGCGGAGGATTCAGAGTCGCCAAACGGGCCGGTTGGTGGGTGGGGTTGGTCGGTGACGTCAAATCCGTCAAGGAAACGCGCATAACCAGGGTTCGCAAGTCAAACAGGAAAGCGTGAGGCCAGGTAATGTTTCTCAATGGTTTCCTACTGTAATTAACAGGGATACTCAGTTCTATTCATCTCAGAGGTGTGAAAGCCCAGCCACACACGTGTTTGCGGGCTATATACGTTGGAGATGGATTGGAACCGCCTATGAAATCCCCACTTTTGGCCTGGAAATGCCCCGGGATGACAATGTCATTGTCTCCCGGGGCATTTCCAGGCCAAAAGTGGGGATTTCATAGGCTTTATATTTAAGACTAGCCTAAACTGTACTTGTTGGACAGGTGCGCGTATGCGGTCAATGTCAGTTTTTGAGCGAAAAACCTTAGAGTCACAAAACCGCCCCAGGGATGATGGGGTCTGTGCGGGGGGTCATGTAGGTCAAGGTAAAGCGCGTAACCGGGGTCCTAAAGCGGTGCGGATAGCGGGGGCCTCGATTTTGCGTTTCAGGGGTCCCAAATAGGAAAATTCTGCACTATTGCCTTCATGGCGGTCTGACCCCCTTAAAACAGGTTTTTAGGGCTAACGTCCACCTAGGACGCTGAGGAAACTTACATTCGGACCCGCTGGGACCTTTTTAGGCCAAAACTGGAGAAAAAATTTTTTCGTGAAATTTTGAACTTTGCGACAGGTCCGCGTATGCGGAAAATGTCAGTTTTTGAGCGAAAAAATTTAGCGTCACAAAACTGCCCCAAATATGATGGGGACTGTTCGGGGGGTCAAGTAGGTCAAGGTAAAGCGCGTAACCAGGGTCCTAAAGCGGTGCGGATAGCGGGGGCCTCGATTTTGCGTTTCAGGGGTCCCAAATAGGAAAATTCTGCACTATTGCCTTCATGGCGGTCTGACCCCCTTAAAACAGGTTTTTAGGGCTAAGGTCCACCTTAAACGCTGAGGAAACTTACATTCGGACCCGCTGGGACCTTTTTAGGCCAAAACTGGAGAAAAAATTTTTTCGTGAAATTTTGAACTTTGCGACAGGTCCGCGTATGCAGAAAATTCAAGAAATTGCAAATTTTGGTGCGGAGGATTCAGAGTCGCCAAACGGGCCGGTTGGTGGGTGGGGTTGGTCGGTGACGTCAAATCCGTCAAGGAAACGCGCATAACCAGGGTTCGCAAGTCAAACAGGAAAGCGTGAGGCCAGGTAATGTTTCTCAATGGTTTCCTACTGTAATTAACAGGGATACTCAGTTCTATTCATCTCAGAGGTGTGAAAGCCCAGCCACACACGTGTTTGCGGGCTATATACGTTGGAGATGGATTGGAACCCGCCTATGAAATCCCCACTTTTGGCCTGGAAATGCCCCGGGATGACAATGTCATTGTCTCCCGGGGCATTTCCAGGCCAAAAGTGGGGATTTCATAGGCTTTATATTTAAGACTAGCCTAAACTGTACTTGTTGGACAGGTGCGCGTATGCGGTCAATGTCAGTTTTTGAGCGAAAAACCTTAGAGTCACAAAAACCGCCCCAGGGATGATGGGGTCTGTGCGGGGGGTCATGTAGGTCAAGGTAAAGCGCGTAACCGGGGTCCTAAAGCGGTGCGGATAGCGGGGGCCTCGATTTTGCGTTTCAGGGGTCCCAAATAGGAAAATTCTGCACTATTGCCTTCATGGCGGTCTGACCCCCTTAAAACAGGTTTTTAGGGCTAACGTCCACCTAGGACGCTGAGGAAACTTACATTCGGACCCGCTGGGACCTTTTTAGGCCAAAACTGGAGAAAAAATTTTTTCGTGAAATTTTGAACTTTGCGACAGGTCCGCGTATGCGGAAAATGTCAGTTTTTGAGCGAAAAAATTTAGCGTCACAAAACTGCCCCAAATATGATGGGGACTGTTCGGGGGGTCAAGTAGGTCAAGGTAAAGCGCGTAACCAGGGTCCTAAAGCGGTGCGGATAGCGGGGGCCTCGATTTTGCGTTTCAGGGGTCCCAAATAGGAAAATTCTGCACTATTGCCTTCATGGCGGTCTGACCCCCTTAAAACAGGTTTTTAGGGCTAAGGTCCACCTTAAACGCTGAGGAAACTTACATTCGGACCCGCTGGGACCTTTTTAGGCCAAAACTGGAGAAAAAATTTTTTCGTGAAATTTTGAACTTTGCGACAGGTCCGCGTATGCAGAAAATTCAAGAAATTGCAAATTTTGGTGCGGAGGATTCAGAGTCGCCAAACGGGCCGGTTGGTGGGTGGGGTTGGTCGGTGACGTCAAATCCGTCAAGGAAACGCGCATAACCAGGGTTCGCAAGTCAAACAGGAAAGCGTGAGGCCAGGTAATGTTTCTCAATGGTTTCCTACTGTAATTAACAGGGATACTCAGTTCTATTCATCTCAGAGGTGTGAAAGCCCAGCCACACACGTGTTTGCGGGCTATATACGTTGGAGATGGATTGGAACCGCCTATGAAATCCCCACTTTTGGCCTGGAAATGCCCCGGGATGACAATGTCATTGTCTCCCGGGGCATTTCCAGGCCAAAAGTGGGGATTTCATAGGCTTTATATTTAAGACTAGCCTAAACTGTACTTGTTGGACAGGTGCGCGTATGCGGTCAATGTCAGTTTTTGAGCGAAAAACCTTAGAGTCACAAAACCGCCCCAGGGATGATGGGGTCTGTGCGGGGGGTCATGTAGGTCAAGGTAAAGCGCGTAACCGGGGTCCTAAAGCGGTGCGGATAGCGGGGGCCTCGATTTTGCGTTTCAGGGGTCCCAAATAGGAAAATTCTGCACTATTGCCTTCATGGCGGTCTGACCCCCTTAAAACAGGTTTTTAGGGCTAACGTCCACCTAGGACGCTGAGGAAACTTACATTCGGACCCGCTGGGACCTTTTTAGGCCAAAACTGGAGAAAAAATTTTTTCGTGAAATTTTGAACTTTGCGACAGGTCCGCGTATGCGGAAAATGTCAGTTTTTGAGCGAAAAAATTTAGCGTCACAAAACTGCCCCAAATATGATGGGGACTGTTCGGGGGGTCAAGTAGGTCAAGGTAAAGCGCGTAACCAGGGTCCTAAAGCGGTGCGGATAGCGGGGGCCTCGATTTTGCGTTTCAGGGGTCCCAAATAGGAAAATTCTGCACTATTGCCTTCATGGCGGTCTGACCCCCTTAAAACAGGTTTTTAGGGCTAAGGTCCACCTTAAACGCTGAGGAAACTTACATTCGGACCCGCTGGGACCTTTTTAGGCCAAAACTGGAGAAAAAATTTTTTCGTGAAATTTTGAACTTTGCGACAGGTCCGCGTATGCAGAAAATTCAAGAAATTGCAAATTTTGGTGCGGAGGATTCAGAGTCGCCAAACGGGCCGGTTGGTGGGTGGGGTTGGTCGGTGACGTCAAATCCGTCAAGGAAACGCGCATAACCAGGGTTCGCAAGTCAAACAGGAAAGCGTGAGGCCAGGTAATGTTTCTCAATGGTTTCCTACTGTAATTAACAGGGATACTCAGTTCTATTCATCTCAGAGGTGTGAAAGCCCAGCCACACACGTGTTTGCGGGCTATATACGTTGGAGATGGATTGGAACCGCCTATGAAATCCCCACTTTTGGCCTGGAAATGCCCCGGGATGACAATGTCATTGTCTCCCGGGGCATTTCCAGGCCAAAAGTGGGGATTTCATAGGCTTTATATTTAAGACTAGCCTAAACTGTACTTGTTGGACAGGTGCGCGTATGCGGTCAATGTCAGTTTTTGAGCGAAAAACCTTAGAGTCACAAAACCGCCCCAGGGATGATGGGGTCTGTGCGGGGGGTCATGTAGGTCAAGGTAAAGCGCGTAACCGGGGTCCTAAAGCGGTGCGGATAGCGGGGGCCTCGATTTTGCGTTTCAGGGGTCCCAAATAGGAAAATTCTGCACTATTGCCTTCATGGCGGTCTGACCCCCTTAAAACAGGTTTTTAGGGCTAACGTCCACCTAGGACGCTGAGGAAACTTACATTCGGACCCGCTGGGACCTTTTTAGGCCAAAACTGGAGAAAAAATTTTTTCGTGAAATTTTGAACTTTGCGACAGGTCCGCGTATGCGGAAAATGTCAGTTTTTGAGCGAAAAAATTTAGCGTCACAAAACTGCCCCAAATATGATGGGGACTGTTCGGGGGGTCAAGTAGGTCAAGGTAAAGCGCGTAACCAGGGTCCTAAAGCGGTGCGGATAGCGGGGGCCTCGATTTTGCGTTTCAGGGGTCCCAAATAGGAAAATTCTGCACTATTGCCTTCATGGCGGTCTGACCCCCTTAAAACAGGTTTTTAGGGCTAAGGTCCACCTTAAACGCTGAGGAAACTTACATTCGGACCCGCTGGGACCTTTTTAGGCCAAAACTGGAGAAAAAATTTTTTCGTGAAATTTTGAACTTTGCGACAGGTCCGCGTATGCAGAAAATTCAAGAAATTGCAAATTTTGGTGCGGAGGATTCAGAGTCGCCAAACGGGCCGGTTGGTGGGTGGGGTTGGTCGGTGACGTCAAATCCGTCAAGGAAACGCGCATAACCAGGGTTCGCAAGTCAAACAGGAAAGCGTGAGGCCAGGTAATGTTTCTCAATGGTTTCCTACTGTAATTAACAGGGATACTCAGTTCTATTCATCTCAGAGGTGTGAAAGCCCAGCCACACACGTGTTTGCGGGCTATATACGTTGGAGATGGATTGGAACCGCCTATGAAATCCCCACTTTTGGCCTGGAAATGCCCCGGGATGACAATGTCATTGTCTCCCGGGGCATTTCCAGGCCAAAAGTGGGGATTTCATAGGCTTTATATTTAAGACTAGCCTAAACTGTACTTGTTGGACAGGTGCGCGTATGCGGTCAATGTCAGTTTTTGAGCGAAAAACCTTAGAGTCACAAAACCGCCCCAGGGATGATGGGGTCTGTGCGGGGGGTCATGTAGGTCAAGGTAAAGCGCGTAACCGGGGTCCTAAAGCGGTGCGGATAGCGGGGGCCTCGATTTTGCGTTTCAGGGGTCCCAAATAGGAAAATTCTGCACTATTGCCTTCATGGCGGTCTGACCCCCTTAAAACAGGTTTTTAGGGCTAACGTCCACCTAGGACGCTGAGGAAACTTACATTCGGACCCGCTGGGACCTTTTTAGGCCAAAACTGGAGAAAAAATTTTTTCGTGAAATTTTGAACTTTGCGACAGGTCCGCGTATGCGGAAAATGTCAGTTTTTGAGCGAAAAAATTTAGCGTCACAAAACTGCCCCAAATATGATGGGGACTGTTCGGGGGGTCAAGTAGGTCAAGGTAAAGCGCGTAACCAGGGTCCTAAAGCGGTGCGGATAGCGGGGGCCTCGATTTTGCGTTTCAGGGGTCCCAAATAGGAAAATTCTGCACTATTGCCTTCATGGCGGTCTGACCCCCTTAAAACAGGTTTTTAGGGCTAAGGTCCACCTTAAACGCTGAGGAAACTTACATTCGGACCCGCTGGGACCTTTTTAGGCCAAAACTGGAGAAAAAATTTTTTCGTGAAATTTTGAACTTTGCGACAGGTCCGCGTATGCAGAAAATTCAAGAAATTGCAAATTTTGGTGCGGAGGATTCAGAGTCGCCAAACGGGCCGGTTGGTGGGTGGGGTTGGTCGGTGACGTCAAATCCGTCAAGGAAACGCGCATAACCAGGGTTCGCAAGTCAAACAGGAAAGCGTGAGGCCAGGTAATGTTTCTCAATGGTTTCCTACTGTAA
>JAMOLF010000063.1:0-34073 GCA_025267735.1 Mactra quadrangularis
ATTGTTGCTAAGTTTGCAGCTGGTGTAGCATCTAAATTTGTAACAGCAACTGTTCCTGCTCCTATAATATTCTCACCTGTAACTTTTGATGCATCTGCTGTAAATGTATTACTTGATACTGTAAGAGTTGCTGTTCCTAAGTTTCCTGTAAATGTTACATTTCCATCACTTACTGCTGTTACTGTTGTTGCTGTAATTGTTGATAAGTTTGCATTTGCTGTTCCATCTAGGTTTGTAACGGCAACAGTTCCCGCACCACTTATATCTTTTGCATTAACTACAGAAGCATCCGCTGTTAAAGTTTTCGTAGTATCAACTGTTACACTTGTATTAGCAAAATCTCCTGTAAATGTAGAATCATCTGTAAATTGAACAGTTTCACTTCCACTTAATCCTAATACATTAAGATCAAGAGAAGAATCACTATTGATTTCAACTACTATATTTCCAGCACCTGTAACAGTACTTGCTACTTCTCTTGTAGCTAAAACATCATCACTTAGAGTTAATGTTCCAGCTGATACTTCTACTTTAGAACCTCCAAAGTCTCCTGTGAAAGTAGAATCAGCAACAACCTCAACAGTTTGAGTTCCTGTATTACCTAAATCTGTAATAGTTGCTGAACTATCTGAGTCAACTAGAATATTAATATTTCCAGCCCCATTTATAGTTCCTGCATAAGCATCAATAATATCATCTGAAACTCTAAGAGTTTTAGTTGAATCTATAGTTAAGGTATCAGCATCTGCTAAATTACCTGAGAATGTAACATTTTCTGTTACTGTTACTGTTTCAGTTCCACTCATATTTACATTTGTCATATCTTGTGAAGAGTTTGTGTTTAATACAATATCAATATTTCCAGCACCTGTGATTGTTGAAGTTTCAACAGAAGCTACATCTACAGTTAAAGTTTTTGTTGCAATTACCTCAACACTTGAGTTAGCTAATTTTCCAGTAAATTCTAAATTTTCATTTATTTTAATTTGTTCATTTGCAGTTGATGAAAGAGCTATTCCTGTTAAATCTGCTGCTGAATCAGTCGTAATATTTACTATAATCGTACCAGCACCTGTAACTGTTTTTCCATCAATATCTAAATCTCTAACTGTTAATGTTTTTCCTGCTGCTATTTCAATTGTTGTAACATCAGAATCTAGTTTTCCAGTTAAATCAACAGAACCATTAATTTTGATAGTTTCAACATTTGAAATTGAACCAATTGTTATACCATCTGTATCAATATCAATTGTATCTGCTCCGTCTCCACCATTAATACTTGTAGTATTTTGGCTTACATTAATCGTATCATCACCTAATCCCGCATCAACAGTATCACTACCACCAGCACTTAAATTAATAGTATCATTTTTTGCACTACCAATTATTGTACTATCTGTTGAACTATCATTTAAGATTAATTCTCCTGTAAAGTCATCTACATTTAAACCTGAATAATCATAGTTTGTAGTAGCTGTACTTGCAACAACTTCAATAATACCAGCTCCCTCAATAGATCTAATATCATTATAGTTAGTATCATTTGGATCATCTACTATTAATTGATCAGATGTAACTTTTAAACTTGCATTAACTTCAACATCATATTTATTAACAATATCAATATCACTTGCTGTTACATCTCTATCATTACCTGTTTCAACTTTTAATGTAACATCACCACTTCCTGTTTTATCTACAAAGTTAAAGTCATGGTGATTATCTTGAGTACCAGCTTTTATAATATAGTTTGCACTTGCTGTATCCATATCAAAATTTTGTCCGTCAACATCAAGAGCATTAATAATTACATCACCAATTGCTTCAATTTTTTCAAAGTTTAATTTTGTAATTCCAGTTGTATCAATTCCATCTGCATAATGTAAAACATCATATCCATCTCCTGCGTCAAGAGTTGATAATCCAGCTAAATCAGCTAATGATCTAACATAGAAATGATCATCTCCTGCTCCTGTTACTATTCTTTCAACATTTGTAAAAGTATCTAGTGTTGTTGCTGTTGAATCATCATCATCAATAGTAGTTGTTCCAGCAGTATCACCAATTACAACTTTTAATGCTGTTGAACCAAATGGACTATAATCAACTGTATCCTTATTAGATCCATCAGAATTTCCTGCTCCATCAAATGTAAGTGTATTTATTGCACTTGCTTTAAAGAAATCACTATTTTCAGAACCAATAAAGTGTTCAACACCATCAAATACATCATTACCGTCACCTGTTGAAGTTTTTAAAGTAGAATTGATAGTAACAGCACCTGCACCTTGATAAGATAACGTATCATTACCTAAACCTGCAAGGATTGTATTATCATAAATATCACCTTTTAAAGTATCATCACCAGACCCAGTTTCAATATTTTCAATATCTTCAAGTGTACTTGAATATTCACCTGTAGCAGTACCTGCTCTTAAGTCAACATTCATAGTAGTAGTTGCCGCTGTATAATCTACCCAGTCACCAGTACCCTCAGAACCTTCACCACCATCTAAATAGTCATTTGCACCGCTTGTTCCGAATAATCTATCATCACCTTCTCCACCATATAATGAGTTAACCTCTGTTCCAGATCCACCTTTTAGTGTATCATTACCGCCTCTTCCTTCAAGAACATTAGATACATCATTTCCTACAAGTGAATCACCAGCAGTATTTGAACCAATAAGTCCTTCAACAAAACTAACTTTATCAATTCCATGAGTTCCAGCATCAATATTAACTTCTGCTCCAGCATCATTTAAAGTTACATTTATTCCTGTTGTAGCAGTACTGTAATCAACAGTATCAAAGTTATCCTCACCATTTATAGTATCTGCACCTAATGTAGTAATAAATGTATCATCTCCTGTTCCACCATACATATTATCATCACCAGCTCCACCATCAAGGTAGTCATTATCAGCATTACCGTAAAGGTTATCATTTCCACCTAAACCATAGATACTATCAGTACCAGATCCACCTTTAATAGAGTTTCCATTGGCAACATCATTTGTTCCATAAATTGTATCTGCATCTGTAGAACCTTCAACATGTTCAAATCCTGATAATGTATCAGAACCATCTCCTGATGCAGTATTTGCAGCTATTGACTCATGAACAGCTGTATCTATATTAACATTTACTGCATTTAATGAATCTTTGTATACTAACCAATCATTATCATTATTATCAAGTGTATCTGTTCCACCAAATAATGTATCATCTCCTGATCCACCATTTATAGTATCAGCACCTGTTCCACCTGAAAGATGGTCAGCTCCACTTAATCCATCAATTGAATCATTTCCAGCTCCACCATCAATTGTATTATCTTCGTTATCACTTTTTGTTCCAATAATTTTATCATCTTTAGAACTTCCAATGAAGTTTTCTATAAATTCTATAGATTGATTTACTTGTGTTCCATTTTCTGTAAATACAATATTATCTTGATCATCTAAATCAACAAACATATCAATAGTTCCATCTTCAGCGGTTCCATCAATTGTTAATGAAGCAAAACTAATTAAATCTTCTTCTCCTGCTCCACCAATATATTTATCATCTCCAATACTTGAATAGAATGTATCATCTCCATCTCCACCTGTAAATGTATTCTCAGAGCTATTCCCTGTAAATGTATCATTATATTGAGTACCTACAACATTTTCAAAGTTTATTGCATTTTCAATATTATTATATGTATCTCTTACATTTGCCGTTGTTAAAGATAAATCAGCCATGATTCCATTTTGATCAGCATCAGTTCCTTGGAAGATTAAAGTATCAATATCATCTCCACCATCTAAAGTATCAATTCCTTCTTCATTATAAATAGTATCTGTATTAGCTCCACCATCTAAATCATCATCTCCTGATCCACCATAAAGTGTATCATTTCCTGCATCACCTGTAATGATATCATTATCATCATCTCCATAAAGAGTATCATCTCCAGCTTCCCCAGTAATATTATCATTACCTTCTCCACCATATACAAGGTCATTATCTCCACCTGCATTAACAACATCAGCACCATCACCAGAGTAAACAGTATCAAGTCCAGAACCAGCACTAATATTATCAACTCCTCCAAGACTTGTAATAGTATCATCCCCACCATAAGTAGTAATAGCATTATTTTGATCATCAAAAGTAATAGTATCATCTCTATTTGAATTTGTAGTTCTGATATTTTGGATTCCAGTAATATAATCTATTTCACCATTTGTATCATTTTGTACTTGGTAGAATAATGCATCCGTTACTTCATTTACACCATCCATATTAACATCAACAGACATAGTTACCTGACCAACGCTAGCATCAAATTCAACACCAGAACTTCCAGGACTCCAGTAGTATGAAATCATATCAGTACCATCTCCACCAATAACAGTATCATTACCTTTACCAGCATCGAAGATATCATTACCTATACCCATATCTATAGTATCATCACCTGCATAACCTATAGACCAATCATTTCCATCATCAAACATTGCTCTATTGATATTTCCATCTAATCTAGTGCTATCATTACCTGTACTTCCATAAATATTTTCAAAATTACTTGTATTATTATATCCATTCATTGCATACTGATTATTTTCAATACCTAAATGTAACCAATCTCCATAAGTACCATTATCT
The DNA here is from genome assembly GCA_025267735.1 of Mactra quadrangularis. Classification (NCBI taxonomy): domain Eukaryota; kingdom Metazoa; phylum Mollusca; class Bivalvia; order Venerida; family Mactridae; genus Mactra; species Mactra quadrangularis. The sequence continues at coordinate 4,660 of JAMOLF010000063.1, forward strand.
CCACCATCTAAAACATCAACTCCTGCTGATCTATAAATAGTATCATCTCCACCGTTACCATAAAGACTATTGTTTGATGTTTTTCCTTTAAGAATATCATCTTGATCTGAACCTTGTACTACTTCAATACCAAGAGCTGTTTCAGTATTTCCATATCCATCATTTACAATTTGATTATTTTGTAAATCAACAGAAATTTGATTAACACTATCATCAAAAGTTTCTCCATATAAATTAGTGAATGATAAAGTATCATGACCTGCATTTCCATCAATATAATCAACACCCTCACCACCAAAGATAGTATCGTTATTTGCTCCACCATCTAAAGAATCATTACCTATTCCACCAAATAAGGTATCTGTACCGCCTTGACCTTCAAAAGTATCTTCATAAACTTTTCCAGCAACAGCAGTACCATTAAATCCATTCATTACATCTGTATAATTTGTACCTTTAATTATTTCTATATGGTCAAGAAGTGTATCTTCTCCATCATTAGCACTAGTAATTGTTCCATAATTAGTAACACCATTTTCTAAATTTACAGTAATTCCAGAATCTTCTGTTATAACATAAGAAAGTGTATCAGTACCAGTTCCACCTTCAAATTTATCATTTCCAGTTCCACCTACTAGTGAATCATCTCCTGCATCTCCATAAAGTTCATCATCACCCTCATCTCCAAAAAGTGAATCATTATCTTCATTACCATGAAGTACATCATTATGCGTTCCACCATAAATACTATCAGCACCTAAACCACCAAGTAATTCATCAGCACCTTCTCTACCATTAATAGTATCAACACCATCTCCACCAATTAATGTATTTGCATTACTATCACCATAAAGTTCATCATTTCCACTTGTACCAATAATTCTTTCTACATTAAAGATTTGATCTTCAATTAAAGCACCATTAGTAGCAGTATATCCATTATCACTAGCTTTATTTAAACCTAAATCAACGATAACTCTATTTCCACCATCTCCTAAGTCTACATTACTGTAATCTAAAGTATCAATTAGTCCTTCACCACCATCAATATAATCAGCACCTTTAGATGAAACAATAGAATCATTTCCTTTATAACCATCAATTGTATTTAAAGTTACTAAATCGTCTTCACCTTTAATTGTATCAGAGTTTCTAGTTCCTTTAATACTTTCAATATCTACTACATGATCAAAGTTTGCAGGAGTTCCTAATTGTGTAATTTCTTGGTTGTTTGTTCTACTTAAATCAGCATCAATTGCTATTGCACCTGTCATATAACTATAATCAACAGTATCTTTACCTATATTAACAGCAGTTGTACCATCCCAAGTTCCACCATAAATAGTATCACCATCTAAGCCACCAAGAATAGTATCATCTCCACCTTCACCCATAAGAATATCAGCTCCAGCTCCACCAATTAAAATATCATTTTCATCACCAGCAGCAATACTATTTACACCATCACCACCTACAAGTGTATCTTTATGATTAGAACCTAATATATCTTGAATATCATATAATTTATCAGTTCCCTCACCTGTTGATGTTTGAACTGCAAATGTTGCTGATGTTTCTTCACTTAATTCTATATTTGAATCACTAGCTGAAAGATTTACTTTTACTCCTGTTGAAGAAGAACTAAAGTCTACAACATCTCTGTCGCTATCCGTACTTGAAGAGTTTTCTGCATTTCCATAAAGAGTATCATCTCCTAATCCACCACTTAAAGTATCAGCACCAGTTCCACCAACTAAAGTATCACTTCCATCTTTTCCAGATAATTCATCTGCTCCTGAGTTACCAAGAAGTTTATTACTGTTAATATCTCCAATAATTTTATCAGCACTATCTGTTCCTGTAATATTTTCAATACCTATTACAAACTCTTTATTAGTAAATCCATCATTTTGTACTCTATATGTAGTATTATCACCAAATGTTTGAGTTTTACCTAAATCAACATCAACTCCACTTGTAATTCCAGTAGCACTAAAGTCAATAGTATCAGCAATACCATCTCCTCCATCAATATAATCAGTACCAGCTAAACCTCTGAATACATCATTATCAGCTCCACCTTCAAATGTATTGTTATTACCATCACCTGTAATATCATCAGCTTTTTCAGTTCCAATAACATTTTCAATATTGATTAAAGTATCAGTTCCTTCACCTAATGTAGAAGCAGTACCCTCTGCTTCATTAGCATCATTATTATCAGCATCTAAATCAACTATAACACCTTTTGATAAGTCAGAGAAATCAGCTGTATCTCCAACTGATGTAGGAGAAGTATTTGTTCCACCGTTTAAAATGTCATCTCCTGTTCCTCCACCTAAAGTATCATCTCCATCACCTGTAATGATTTCATTCGCTTCACCATCACCATAAATTGTGTCATTAGCATCGCCTGTAATAATATTTTCAACTAAATCTGAATATTCTTTATTTCCGTATCCATCATTTTCTATTTTATATGTATCTGTACTTCCATCAGTTTGACTTTTATTCATATCAATTATTACATTTTGAGTACCTGCCGTAAACTCTGCTGTATCAGTTCCAACACCACCTAAATATCTATCAGAACCAGCTAGACCTACAAAGTAATCATTACCATCTTTACCAGATAAAATATTATCATCACTATTACCTGAAATATAATCATTTCTATTAGAACCAACTACATTTTCAATATTTGTAATTGTATCAGTACCATAATCAGCATGTATTCTTTGAGCATTAGTATCTGCTAAATCAATTTCAATTCCAGTATAAGCATCAGTACCTGTTGTATCTGCTCCACTTCCATCGATATCTCTATTATCACCTGAATCTACAGCTATATCAAGTAAACTATAATCTACGGTATCACTATTTCCGTTTGCAATTCCAGCATCTGTATCATCACCATCTATATGATCATTACCAGCTCCTGCAATAATACTATCATTTCCAGCTCCACCTTCAACAAAGTCAATTCCAGCACCTTCTGTTATAACATCATTACCTGAAAGACCTTTTAATGTATTAGCATTACCATCACCAATAAGAATATCACCTGCTGCTGAGATATCACTACCAGTTAAGTTTTCAATAGATTCAAAACTATCTGTTCCAATAGTAGATCCTGAAGCATTTGCTCTAACTAAACTTGCATCTACAAAATCACTTTCACCACTATAATCAGCAGTATCTCCATTTATATCAGTTCCACCAATTAGTTTATCATTATCAGCTCCACCAATTAGTGTATCATCTCCCGCACCACCATATAATGTATCTTCTCCTGCACCACCTGATAATGTATCATCATTTATCATACTAGCACTATGTATAGAATCATCACCATATAATTTATCGTTATCAGCTCCACCTTCAATATAATCTACTCCATCACCACCATAGATAGTATCAAGTCCTCTGTCACCTAATAGAGTTTCAGTACCAGTAGTATTATCTCCACCATCAATAACATCATCACCTTCTTTACCATCAATATAATCAGTACCAGCAAATCCAAATAATGTATTAATTCCTGTATCTCCTGTAATACTATCTACTAAAGAAGTACCATAAACATTTTCTACATTTACAATAGTATGGTCATCATCTGTTCCATCAACTGTTACATTTGCAGCAATATCATCCTTTAAAATAACCTCAATACCACTAGTTGTTACAGTTAAGTTTCTGTAATCAATAGTATCAGATCCTCTAGTAAGATCACTTTCATCTCCACCATTAATAGTATCAGCTGTAAATGAAGTATCTACAAAAGTATCATTACCAGCACTTCCAAATAATTGATCCGCTCCAGCTCCACCAGTTATAGTATCGTTATCATCACCACCATCAATATAATCAGCTCCACCTGCTCCATTTAAAGAGTCATCGCCAGCCATACCTAAAAGAGTATTATTATCATCATCACCTGTAATTGTATCTTTACCTGTTGTACCTGTGATATTTTCTATATTTTGAAGCTTATCATTTTGAGCACTTGCACCACTTACAGTAACAGTTGCAAAACCATCATTTGCATTTAAGGCATTTGTTGCATCTAAATTAACTACAATTTTACTAGAACCATTTGTACTATAATCTACTGTATCTCCATTTACTTCAGCACCATTTAAAGCACCTGCACCAACAGTATCTGTTTCACTACCATCAATAGTATTAGCTGTAGTTAATGAAGTTCTAAACGTATCATCATAATCAGAACCAGTTACATTTTCAATTGAAGTTAAAGTATCATTAGCTGTACCACTTGATGTTATTTTTGTTACTGTATTTGCATTTAAGTCTGCAATAATTCCTGCTGTTAAGGCTGCAAATGTATAAAGAACACTATCAGTTCCTGCTCTACCATCAAATGAGTTAGCAAATGTATTTCCTCTGAACTTATCATCACCTGCTGTACCAATTGCATTTTCAACTAATGTAATTGTGTCAGTTTTTTGAACAGCATTTGAAGAATTTTTTACCTCAGCCCCAGTTCCTGATAAATCAACATCAACAAAATATTGAGAATCAACAATATTACTGTAATCAACAGTATCACTATCAGCTCCTCCATCTATATTGTCATTTCCATCAAAGGTATCTGTTGTATATGTAGTTTTGAAAGTATCATTTCCACTTCCACCTTCTAAAATATCATCTCCAGCTCCACCATATATATCATCATCTCCAGCTTCACCTTCAATACTATCAACTCCAGCATCACCATGTAATTCATCATTATCAACACCACCTAATAAGTGATCATTTCCTGCTCCACCATTAAGAACATCTTCTCCACCAAATCCAGATAAAGTATTAGCTCCTGTATTACCAGTGATATCATCAGCTTCAACATTTGAACCATCAACATGTTCAATTCCGTAAATCTTATCAGTTCCTTGATCTAAACTTGTTGCTGTTCCTTCAGTATTACCATCACCTAAAGTAACAGTCATTCCTTTAAGTGCTAATTTATAACTTACTTTATCATCAACACTATCATCAACTGTAGCAGTTCCACCATAAATAGTATCATTTTCACTATCTGATTGACTAAATGTAATTGTATCCGCTCCAGTTTCTCCATAAACAATATCAGCACCTAATCCACTATTTATAGCATCCCCATTAGCTCCACCATAAATAATATCATCATCAGCTTCACCATTAATATCATCAGCTCCATCATCACCGTAGATTTCATCTTTTCCTGAACCACCTCTGATAATATCAGCACCATCGCCTCCATGAATCTCATCATCTCCAGCTTTACCATCAAGATTATCAGCTCCACTTCCAACTAAAGTACCAGCTTCATTTCCACCATAAATTTTATCAGCACCATCATTTCCAACTAAGATATCATCGCCTAACATACCCTCGAATCTATTTAGGTTTGCATCACCTTTAATATTATCAATTTGATCTGTTCCAATAACATTCTCTACTTTTGTAATAGTATGGTCATCAGCTGTTGCTCCAACTGTAACATCTGCAACACTACTGTTAGATAAATCTAATGTAATACCAGAACTAAGCCCTTGGTAATTAATAGTGTCATATCCATCTCCACCATCAATTACATCTCCTGAAGTTTCACCATCAACAGTCATTTTAATTAAATCATCACCTTCACCACCAAATATTTGATCAGCTCCGCCTGCTCCATTTAATTCATCATCACCATTTTGACCTTTGATAATATTAGCACTTGAACTTCCAGTAATCGTATCATTTGCTGTATTACTACCATTTATGTTTTCAATACCATAAATAATATCTTCTTCACTAGCACCAACACTAACAGTTGCACCCTCTCCTAAAGTAGTAACAACTTTTGCTTCATTTGTATAGTCAATAGTATCTGATCCGCTATCTGTATGTGTACTTCCATCATAACTTCCACCATAAATAGTATCATTTCCAGCTAAACCAGAAAAAGTATCATCTCCAGATGCTCCACCTTGAAGAATATTTACTCCACTACCACCTGTAATAGTATCATCACCACTACCACCAATAACATTTTCTATTGAAGAAATTGTATCTTCATCACTTGTACCAAAAACAGAAGCTTCATTAGAATCTAAGTTTACTATTACCTCATCATTTACATTTGTAACATACTCATAAGTAATTGTATCAATACTTGAAGCACCTGTTCCACCAGAGATAACATCAGCTCCACCTTCACCTTCTAAAGTATCATTTCCAGCACCACCTGTTAAAGTATTAGCTTCACTATTTCCACTTATAATATCAGCTCCAGCCGTTCCTATAATATTTTCAATATTTCTAACACTATCATCATCACCTGAATTAACTGTTACAGTTGAAACAGTATTTCCTTCAGCTAAATCAACTGTGATTTGATTACTAGCACCTAATGCACTATAATTCAATGTATCACTATCAGATAAATCATCAGTACCAACACCATTATATCCATCAATAATATCAGCTCCATCACTTGCATTACTTGCAAAGATAGTATCATTCCCAGATCCTGAATAAATAGTATTTACAATATCAGAACCAGTTATTTTATCACCTTGATTACTTCCTATAACATGCTCTATACCAAATAAACTATCAATTCCTTGACCTTGATCTCCTGCCGTTCCTTTTCCATATCCACTCGCACCAACGGCAACTGCAATTCCATCTGTATCAGAAGTTCCATCATTATTAGCATCACCATCACCTAAATTAATAGTAACAGTTTCTAATGCTTCATCATAACTTACCCAATCTTGCTCAGTATCAGTATGAGTACCACCACTTACAGATCCACCATATAGTGTATCATTACCAGCTCCACCTTTTAATGTATCAGATGAAGCTCCGTCATTTCCACCATATAAAATGTCATTATCAATTCCACCACTTAAAGTATCACTTCCAATTCCACCATCTAAAATATCTGAATCATTTCCACCAAATAATTTATCATTACCTGCTTCACCATATAATTCATCTAATCCAGTTTTTCCATAGATGATATCATCTCCAGCTTTACCATTTAAGATATTTGAATTAGTATCTCCTGTAATATTATCAGCAACACTTGAACCAATAACATTTTCAACTTGGCTTACTTCATCATCATCGTAATCAGCAACCGTTACAGTTTTAACATTTTCACCATCTAAAGTAACATTAATTGATTTTGAAATATTACTATAATCAATCGTATCACTAGTTCCTAATCCACCAATGATTTCATCAGCTCCATCATTGGCATCTGTTACTGCATTTGTAGTATCATCATATTTACCCATAATAAATGTATCATTACCAGATCCACCATTTAAGATATTTGCTTCAGTTCCTGATCCACCTGTTAAGATATCATTTCCACTTCCAGTAGTTAGATTTTCAATACTAACTAAAGTATCACTATCTCCTGTTGCTATTAATTGAGCAGCACTTTCACCTAATTTAATATCTAAATCAGCTGAATAATATTCATATGAAACTGTATCACTAGTTCCACCTGCACCATCAATAGTATTAGCAATAGTACCTGTTCCCATTTTTATAGTATCATTTGCACTAGTACCTATGATATTTTCAATTTCTAATAAAGTATCATTATCAGTACTACTAACAGATGCAGTATTTGCATTTAAATCTACAGTAACTGCATTCGCAGAATATGCATAAGATGCAGTATCAATATCATTTCCACCAATTAAATGATCTAAACCGTCATTTCCTGATAGTACATCACTTCCAGCACTACCATTTAATGTATTTTTACCACTATCACCACTTATTACATCAGCTCCAGCTGTCCCTGTAATATTTTCAATTGAAATTAATGTATCATTTGCAGAAGTTCCTGATGCATCAGTTACAGTTACTATACCGTTAACTGCTAGATCTACAACAATACTATCTCCACTTTGATCTAATTTATCACTATAAACAACAGTATCACCATTTGGTGAATCAACACCATCAGTTCCACCATTAAAGATATTTGTAATATCATTAGCACCATAGAAAACATCATCAAAAGAAGAACCAAGAACATTTTCAATTTCTGCTAATTTATCAAGTCCTTGACCTCCACCAACATTTTGAGCAGTTGAGGCATCAATTCCTAAGTCAACAGTTACGGCACTTGTAGCATCTCTATAATCTACAGTATCAGAACCAACACCACCAAATAGTGTATCATTGTTCTCTCCACCAGCAATTGTATCATCACCATATCCACCATAGATTTTATCTTCACCTAATCCACCATTTAGAATATCATTTCCACCTGCTACATCAGTATTAGCTTCATCATCTCCATAAATAGTATCAGCTTCTCCACCACCGTTTATATTATCAGCTCCAAGACCACCTATTAGTTTATCTTCTCCATTGCTTCCAGAAACAATATCATCACCTTGTCCTGCAAATACTGTATCATTACCACTACCTGCATCAATTTGGTCATTTCCAACTATAGTTTGCGCAACATCATCACCATAGATAATATCTTTTTCAGATCCACCATCAATAATATCACCTCCGGCACCACCTTCAATATAATCAGATCCAGAACCTCCAGAAATTTGATCAATATCCTCTCCACCATAAAGACTATCATCTCCTCCAGCACCTTCTAATTTATCAGCACCTGCATTTCCAATTAAAACATTAGATTGATCATCTCCACTTAATGTATCTCCTACACTACTCCCAGTTACATTTTCTACATTTTTAACTGTATCATCAGCATAACCAGTTCCAGCTCCACCAATAAGAACATTTGCTTCTGTAGAACCAGTTAAAGTAACATCAATTTTTTGATCAAATACAGAATAATCTAAAGTATCAGTAGTTCCAGCTCCACCATTATATTGATCACTTCCGTCATCTTCATTTGTTAAATCGCTTATTGTTCCAGTAAAGTTATTATCACTATCAGTTCCTGCATAGAAAGTATCATTTCCATCTCCACCATCTATTGAGTTATCAGAAGTGTTTCCAATAATCGTATCGGCTTGATCACTTCCTATTACATCTTCAATATTTGAAATAGTATCAGCATCGCCTGCTACTATATTTTGAGCACTTGTTGTACTTAAGTTAACTCTAACAGAAGAGCTATATTCTTCATAAGAAATAGTATCAGCGTCTCCACCTTTTCCATCTATATTATTTGAAGTAGTTCCCTCTTTCATAATAATAGTATCAGAAATAGTTCCTCCAATAATATTTTGAATATCAACTAATTCGTCATTTCCTTCACCTGTAGCTGTTCCTGCATTTAAATCAACAGTAATTGCCGAATTTACTCCATCATAACTAGCAGTATTTGATCCAGTTCCACCATCTAATTTATCATTACCTAATCCACCAGATAAGATGTCATCACCTGCTTCACCTTTAAGTGTATTATGATCGCTATCACCTTTAATAATATCATTTCCAGCAGAACCTGTTACATTTTCAATATCTGTAAATGTATCTGTAGCACTTAAAGCATCATCTATAGTAATTAATCCATTTCCTGCTAAATCGATATTAACAAAGTCTTCAGCAGTATTATCAACAACTAAACCACTATAATCAATAGTATCACCAATTCCAGCTTCATTTCCATCAACTTCATTTCCACCTGAGAAATTATTATTAGCTGTGTAACTTGATTTAAATGTATCACTATATGAAGAACCTAAAACATTTTCAATACTATTAAAAGTATCTATTCCTTCACCACCACCAACAGCTTGAGTAGTTCCATCAATAGCTAAATCAACAGTAACACTTCCTGTTGCACTTCTATAATCAACTGTATCCGTTCCAGTTCCACCATTAATAATATCATTATTGGCACCACCTTGAAGTGTATCATCACCTTTTCCACCAAATAATTGGTCATCTCCTGCGGCACCAATTAGTGTATCATCATTGGAATCATCTACAACAACTGCTAGGTCATCAGCTTGATTGTCTCCATAAATAATATCATCATCAGCTCACCATCTATTTGATCTTTTCCTTCATAACCTTCAAGAATATTTACAGAAGCATTTCCTGTAATAATATCATTACCTTTTGAACCTTTAACATTTTCAATATGAACTACTTTATCTGTATCTCCACCTGTAATATTTACATCAGCAGTTGTATTTCCATCAGCTAAAGTAACTGTAATATTATTTGAAGCAGCTAAATTATGATAATCAATAGTATCATTATCATCTCCACCATCAATAATATCAACACCATTAGATGCAGATGTATTTGTAAATAAATCATCACCAGCTTCACCATTTAAAATATCAGCACCAAGTCCACCATCAATAGTATCAGCACCTGTTCCTGCATCAATTCTATTTACAAGAGATGAACCTGTAATATCATCATCACCTTTTCCACCAATAACATTTTCAATACCACTTAAAGTATCAGTATCACTTGTATCTCCACTAACTGTAACAGTAGCACTACCAGATGATAAGTCAACTTCTACTCTGTTTAAAGTACCTACATAAGAATAATCTACTGTATCTCCTATAGACATATCAGTATCTGGATTTCCACCAAAAATAGTATCAGCACCTAATCCTCCACTTAAGGTATCAGCACCATTTCCACCAGCTAAAATATTATTATCATTATTTCCAGTAATTGTATCGCCTATATTTCCACCAAGTACATTTTCAACTTCTGAGATTTGATCATTATCTGTTACACTGATACTTCCAGTTCCTGCTAATAAATCAACTACAACTTTTTGTGTCGTTGCATAAGAATAATCAACTGTATCTCCATTTGTAGAATGATCTCCACCAATAATAGTATCAATACCTCCTTGACCACTTAAAATATCATCACCATCATCACCATCTAAAGTATTTGCTAAAGAATCACCTGTAATACTATCATTAACACTACTTCCAGTTACATTTTCAATATTTTTAATCGTATCATCAGCATAATCAGTAACAGTTACTGTTGAAACATTTGCTCCATCTAAAGTAACTTCAATACTTTTTGATATAGCAGAATAATCAACTGTATCATTTAAAGAGTGTGATCCTGGACCAAAATCACCATCAATAGTGTCAGCTCCATCATCACCATCTTCTAAAACACCATCTCCATTTGCATCAAGACCAGCTTTAAAGATATCATCACCTAAGCCACCATTTAAGAAATCAGTTCCACCAGCTCCAACGATTGTATCATCACCTGCATTACCAAGAATTGTATTTTTATCATTATCTCCAGTGATATTATCACCTTGCGCAGTACCTTTAATATTTTCAATATCTTTTAAATAATCCGCATTTGATGTACCTATTTTTGCTGTTGCATATCCAGCAACATCTACACCTGTAGCATTTAAGTTAATAGTTAATAATTCATTTTCTTGAGAATAATCAATATTATCCCCATTTACTTCATCATCTTCTCCACCATCAATATAATCAAGACCTGTTCCACCACTTAAATTATCATCTCCTGCACCACCATAAAGTGAATCAGCTTCTGTTCCACCTTCTAGTGTATCATTTCCATCAAGACCATAAAGTGTATCAACTCCTCCATCACCTTTTAGTGTATCAACTCCTGTTCCAGTTTCCGCATCATTTATTGTAAGACCTCCTGAAAGAAGATCATTTTGATCTCCACCATTGATTATATCAATACCAGCTCCACCGTATAATTTATCTTCATTCTGATCCACCTTTTATAACATCATTACCAGCTTCACCTATGATTGTATCATTACCAGAACCACCCTCAAGAAGGTCATTTCCTGCTTCACCAAATAAACTATTATTAAACTGATCACCAATAATAGTATCATCTCCACCAGTACCAATTACATTTTCAACATTTTTAACAGTATCATAACTTGTTGCATCATCATTGAAGAAAGTATCACCATCTACATCAATATGTACTGTAGCTAAAGAACTTGTGTTTAATTCTACATTAATAGCATTAGCAGTAGTAATTTTACTATAATCAACTGTATCACTACTTCCACCTTCACCATCAATTACATCAGTACCATCATTAAGATTTTGAATAAATGTATCATTTTCATCTCCACCATTTAATACATCATCTCCACCTAATCCATCAATTATATCTGCACCATCATTTCCAGAAATAACATTACTAGAAGAGCTTCCTACTAAAGTATCATTTTGAGAAGAACCTAATAGATCTGTAAAGTTAAGTACTGTATCAGTTCCTGCACCAATTGCACTTTCTGCAGCTAAAGTTGTTCCATTGATTGTATAAGCTGAACCGTCGAAGTTTACACTTACATCAGTTGTAGCACTTGCAAATGATAGAGTATTAGATCCAGCTCCACCATCTAAATAATCATCTCCTAAAGCACCATCAATAGTGTCATCACCTATTTGACCAAGGATTGTATTATCTAAAGCATTACCAGTTATTTCATCATTACCAAATGAAGCATGATTAGAACCTTTAATATTTTCAATTCCTGATAGGATATCAGTTTCATCATTACTATCAAATCCTGAAGCTTGGTTACTATCAACTGTAACTGTTCCAGAATCAATTAAATTTACTTTAATTTGACTTTGAGATGTATAATCTACCCAATCTCCAGAACCTGTACCTGTACCATGAGTTCCACCAATGATTTCATCATTTCCAGCACCACCTGTAATTGTATCATCACCAGCACTACCATCAAGTCTATTAACATCAGCATTTCCAATGATAATATCATTTCCACCAGTACCAATTACATTTTGAATATCAGTAATAGTATCAGTTTGATTTACTATAGTTCCATTTGTTACAACAGCATTTGTTGTTAAGTTAGCATCTAAATAATACCCAGCTTCAGTAATTGCACTATAATCAATAGTATCAGAATCACCTTCACCATCAATTACATCATTTCCATCATCAAATTTAGCTATAAATGTATCAGCTCCTGATCCACCTGATAATACATCAACTCCTGTACCACCTTCAAGTGTATCATTTCCTGCATCACCATTTATAATATCAGCTTGCGCTCCACCAAAAATACTATCATTCCCAATTCCAGCATCAATACTATTTATTTCATCATCACCTGTAATACTATCAGCTAAGCCTGAACCTATTACATTTGTAAAGCCTTGAATTAAATCCTGACCATCATTTGTTTCTTGTTTAGTTGTTGTATTTGTTAAGTCAACTTCTATACCAGTTGTTGCACCTGCAAAACTTACTGTATCATTACCAGCTCCACCAATTAGTGTATTATCAGAAGCGTTACCCTCAATAGTATCAACTCCTGCTGATCCAATAGCATTTTCAATCTCATATAGTTTATCGTTTCCAGTTACTCCTGAATAGTCATCTTCTGCGGTACCATAAGAAGAACCTCTTAAAGTTAAAGTTACATTTGTTGCATCTTCATAAGAAGCTGTATCAGATAAAGAAGCTCCACCATAAATATCATCAGATCCAGCTCCACCAACTAAAGTATCAGCACCTTCTTGACCTTCTAATTTATCGTTTCCAGCACCACCATAAAGGAAATCACTACCTAAGTTTCCTGAGATTGTATTTACTTCATCATTTCCTACAAGTGTATCATCATTTTTAGAACCAATAATATCATCAAAGTTTGTAATAGTATCAACACCATTTCCTGTTGATTGATTTGCATTTAAAGTAACACTATTTACAACTTTTGATGAAGATCCAATGTTCGCTGTAATATTACTAGCTGCATTTTCGAAACTAATTGTATCATTAAGACCACTTGTCGCATCTAATACATTATTAGCACTATCTCCTTCAATTGTATCAGTTCCAGTTGTTCCATTAATATTTTCTACATTTTTTACAATATGATCATTTGCAGTTCCACCAACTGTTACAAAAGCATTAGCAGAAGTTCTTAACTGAACTGTAATACCATCATCTAAATTACTATAATCAACAAGATCACTAAGACCTCCTTGACCATCTATATTATCACCTGTAAGTTCACTTGATAATGTTTCTACTTTAAATGTATCATTACCAGTTCCACCAAATAATCTATCAGCTCCAGCTCCACCAGTTATTTCATCATCTTCTGATCCACCATCAATATAATCAGCTCCTGCTCCACCTTTTAAAGTATCAGCTCCTGCTTCACCTTTTATAGTATTTGCATTTTCATCACCAGTTATATCATCAGCTTTTGAAGAACCTGTAATATTTTCAATATCAACTAAGGTATCTATCTCTGTTCCTGAAGCATAATCATTATCTAAAACATCAACTGTTACAGAACCAGCTCCACTTGCTAAAGTTACATCAATACTATGAGCTTCATCTGAGTAATCAACAGTATCTCCTGCTGTATCTTCTAATCCACCATCAAGAATATCAGCTCCTGCTCCACCTTTAAGTGTATCATCCCCTGCTTCTCCATATAAACTATCAGTTCCAGCTCCACCGCTTAAACTATCATCTCCACTATCACCTTTAAAGGTATCATTTGATGTTCCACCAAAAAAATGTATCATCATTTGTTGAACCATGAATTTCTTCTACATTTGTAATAGTATCATTTGAGTTATCTGCTGCTTTTGTAACTGTATATACACTAGCTGCTGAATTTAAAACAACCTTATCTATTTCATTTGTGTAATCGACAATATCTTTTGTTGTATGAGCTTCTCCATCAATAGTATCTGAACCATTTGAACTGTAAATAATATCGTTACCAGCTCCTGCATCAATGATATTAGCTGTTGTAGATCCAGTTAAGTTATCATCACCTGATCCACCAATTACATTATCAATATTTAATAAGGTATCCGTATCACCTGTTTGAACTGCATTTATACCGTCCGTTGCACCTAAATCAACAGTAACTGTAGAAGTATAATTTTCATAAGAAATAGTATCACTACCATCTGCTCCACCATTAATAGTATTTTCAATATCATCACTAGCATTCATTATAAATGTATCGTTGTTTTTTACTTCCTACTACGTTTTCAATATCTATAACTCTATCAATATCACTACCCGAACTAGCTGTCACATTATTTGTACTAGTATTATTAAGGTCCACTATTACAGATTGGCTTCCTGCATCTAAGTAACTATAATTAACAGTATCATTTCCAGTTGCACCATTTAAAGTATTTAAGTCACTATTTCCAAAGAAAGTATCATTTCCAGCAGTACCTATTACATTTTCGATATTTGTAACTGTATCTGTTGGTTTATCTACTCCTGAAACTTTTACAGTAACTTCACCATCTGTTAATGTTTGCTACAATTTTATCACCTGACTGATTTAGATCAGAATAAGATACAGTATCTCCATTTACTTCTTGACCTGCATTTCCTCCATCACTTGCTAAACCATCAACTCCACCATCATAAGTATTTGAAATTTCTGTATTTGTTCTAAATGTATCATCATAAGCAGAACCAACAATATTTTCAACATCTACTAAGGTATTTGCTCCAACTCCAGCTCCTGTTACAGTTTTTGTTGCTGTATATAAATCAGCTGTTATTCCACCTGTTGCATCAGAGAAGTCTGCAGTATCGACACCATTTCCTCCGTCAAGGTAATCATTTCCATCCCCACCTTTTAAGATATCAATGTTATCTCCACCTTTTAAAGTATTCGCAAGATTATTCCCTGTTAAATTATCAGTACTTTTTTCCACCTGTAACATTTTCAATATTTGTTATAGTATCAACATTACCACTTGCAACTGTTTGAGCTGATGTATCACTTAAGTCAACAGTAACACCTGAAGTATAGTTTTCATAAGAAATTGTATCTCCAGTTCCTGTACCATCATGTCCTGCACCATCAATAATATTAGCTTCACTTGCAGTTGTAGACATGATTATCTTATCATCACCTGCACCACCAACTACATTTTCAATTGAAGTTAAAGTATCACTACCATCTCCTGAAGCTGTATTATTTTCTAAATCAATTGTAATATCAGTATTAACATCAGATATATTTGCATAAGAAATTGTATCTTGCTCTAATCCACCATCAAATACATTATCTTCACTATTTCCAATAAAAGTATCTTGAAGAGAAGTTCCTATAACATTTTCAATATTAACTAATGTATCAGTTGAAGCAATAGTTTGCACCATCTGTTAAATTAGATGTACCAGCTGTTAAATTAACTTCAAGATGATTAGTAGTTGTAATAGCAGAATAATCAACAGTATCACTACCTGTATCAACACCAGTACTTTCAAAACCATTATATGTATCATTTCCATCTGTACTTGATGTTGCTATGAATTTATCATCACCACTTCCACCATAAAGAATATCATCTCCATCATTTCCAGTTAAGACATCATTTTGACCACCTGCTTCAAATGTATTAGCATTTGCATCACCTGTTAAATTATCGACAAAATCAGTAGCTACAACTCTTTCTATATCAACAAAAGTATCTTTTCCTCCAAAACCATCATTTGATACATGTTCAGTAGCAGCTGCCATATTTACAGTAATTCCAGCACTAGTATTT
The DNA here is from genome assembly GCA_025267735.1 of Mactra quadrangularis. Classification (NCBI taxonomy): domain Eukaryota; kingdom Metazoa; phylum Mollusca; class Bivalvia; order Venerida; family Mactridae; genus Mactra; species Mactra quadrangularis. The sequence goes on from JAMOLF010000063.1 coordinate 21,189, forward strand.
CCACTATAATCAGCTGTATCAACAAAAGTTTTAGCTGTACTTGATAAACCAGTTAAAGAACTTGGAGTAAATGTAGTTTGTAAATATAATGATGAATCATTTTCCATAATAACACCATCAGCTGAAGCTACATCATTAAAACTAGTAACTAATCCTTCAACAATTTCTTGAACAGTTGCACCCGTACCAGATGTATAAGTAACAGTATTACCATTTATATCAAAACTATATGTAGTTGAATCACTAGCTGTTATTCCATCTAATTCATAACCATTAATACCACCATCTAAAGTATCATCACCAGCTCCACCAACTAAGGTATCACTACCAAAACCACCTTTTAGTTCATTAGCACTTGCATTACCTGTAATAATATCATTACCAGCTCCACCTTCAAGGTTATTCAATATTTTTAATAGTTAAATTACCAGCACCAGTAGTTTGTTCATTTGTATTTGATAAATCTACAGAAATATTAGTACTTGTGTATGCGAAACTTGCGAAATCTTCATCACCATCTCCACCATCAAGATAATCAGAACCTCCACTTCCAAGAAGTGTATCTTTTCCCGCTCCACCTACAAGTGAATTGTCTCCTGAATGACCTGTTAAAGTATCATCACCAGAACCACCAATAACACCTTCTATACTAGAGAAAGTATCTGTTCCTTCATTACCACCTATTATTTTACTTCCATCTGATATATTAATATTTAAATTTTCATCTGATAATGAATAGTCAACTGTATCAAGACCAGCTCCACCAGCTAAAATATCGTTACCTTCTCCACCGATTAAGATATCATCACCTTCTCCACCGATTAACTCATCATCTCCATCTTTTCCGCTTAGTGTATCAGCTCCACCATTTCCAGTGAAAGTATTATTAGCATCATCACCCACTAAACTATCACTTTGATTTGTAGCAATAATATTTTCAATATTTTTAACTTGATGATTATTTTCACTTATACCAACACCAACATACTTTGAAGTACCATTAGCTAAAGTAACAGAAATCGCTTGATCAATTAAAGAATAATCTAAAGTATCACTACCTCTATCTCCATTTGCTTCTGAACCACCATCAATATCATCTCTTACTTCTTCATCTGCTACAACAGCTATAGTTTCAGAAGCTGATAAAAATCTAATAGTATCATCTCCTGCACCAGCTTCAATAATATCTCCACCAGCACCACCAAGAATATTGTCATTTCCATCACCTGAAACGATTCTATCAGAACCAGCTCCACCTAAGATAGTGTCATTACCATCTAAAGAGATAATAGTATTATTTTCAGCACTTCCTACTATTGAATCATTTTGATTAGTTCCAGTAACATTTTCAATATCAATTAAAGTATCACTACCAGCTTGGCTATGAGTAGCTTGTGCATTAGCATTACTTAAATCAACTTCAACTCCCGTAAAAGTTCCATTTGTATTATCAGCTGTAATTCCGCTATAACTTACTGTATCTCCAAGTGCTTCATTAAGAGATCCCCCATCATAAGTATCATTACCATCATTAGCAGTAACATTAAATGTATCATCACCATCTTCTCCGTATAAGAAATCAGCTCCAGCATTTCCTGTTAATTGATCATCTCCTGTACCTGCTTTAAATGTATCTGCTAAGCTTCCACCTACTAAAGCATCATCATCTGTTGATCCTTGTACTTCTTCTATATTTGTTAAAGTATCTGTTCCACCATTTGATTTTGTTACATTATATGTAAGTCCATCTACTGATGTTGTTAATGCTATATTATTGTTTACTGGAAGATTTGTATAATCCATAATATCTTTTGTAGTATGAGCTCCTCCATCAATTGTATCAGAACCTCCACTTGATCGTATTACATCATCCCCAGCTGCTCCATCTAAAATATTATTATTAATATCTCCTGTGATATCATCAGCGTTTTTACTTCCTTTTACATTCTCAATAGCTACTAAATTATCTGTATCAGTTGTTGCCGCTCCTATTACACTCGCTTGTACTGTTCCTACTGCTCCTAAGTCTACTCTTACACTATTTGTTCCTGAATCTAAGTATGAATAATCTACTGTATCTCCAATACCATTTGTATGAGCTCCACCATCAATAGTATCAATTCCACCTGCACCTGCAAGTAAATCATCTCCACCTTGACCTTTTATAACATTTGCACTTTCATCTCCTGTTATTGTGTCATTCCCTGTATCTGATCCTGTGATATTTTCTATACCTGTTAATGTATCTGTTTCATCTAATACATCAAAGTCATTTGCATTTGTTGAATCTACTGTTACTGTTCCTGCTTGTCCTGCTAAGTTTACAAGTATTTTATTTTCATTTGAATAATCAGCTGTATCAGATCCTGCTCCACCATTAAGTTTATCATTTCCTGCATCTCCACTTAGTGTATCATCACCAGCTCTTCCATAAATAGTATCAGCTCCAGCTCCACCTTTTAAGATATCTGCTAAATCTGCTCCTGTACTTGTTTCTGTTGTTGCTGCATTTTTATATCCACCATAAATAGTATCATTTCCTGATCCACCACTTATATTATCAGCTCCCTCACGTCCTTCAAACATATTAGCAACACCATCATTTGTATCACCTACTATATTATCTGCATAATTTGAACCTTGAATATCTTCTATTCCATAAAGTGTATCATTGTTTCCAAAGCCATCATTTGTAACTTTACCTTGATTTAAAGAAGAATCATCATCATCATTATCACCTGATGCATTGATATTCATATTTACAGTTATTCCTGTATTTGTTGCTAATGCTGAATAATCTACTGTATCTGTAATACCTACTTCACCATCTGTAGTTCCAGTGATTGAACCATCTGCTGCATATGTTGCTATTCCACCAACAATTGCATCGTTTCCTGCTCCACCTCTAAATACATCTGAACCTTCTCGTCCTACTAATGTATTTTCATCCGCATTTCCATATAATGTATCATCTTTAGCACCTGCTTCTAAGTTTTCTACATCTTTAATTTGAATATCTCCAGCTCCAATAGTATCTTGGATTCCTGAATTTGCTAAATCTAATACTACTTTTGATCCTGATCCATCTATATAACTATAACTTACGAAATCTTCGTTTCCATCTCCACCATCTATATAATCATATCCAGTACTAGCTCCACCACCTAATAGTGTATCATTTCCTGCTCCACCTATTAGTGTATTCGCTGTTGCTGTTCCTTTTAAGATATCATCATGGATTCCACCAATTACACCCTCAATTGAGTTAAATGTATCAGATCCTAATCCTGCACCAATATCTACTGATCCTGTTACTGCTAAATCAACATTAATTGAAGCTGTTGCATCTGAGAAATCTGCTGTATCATTTCCATCTCCACCATTTAAGATATCATCGTCTGCTCCACCTTTTAGAACATCATCTCCTGTTCCACCGTTTAGAACATCATTCCCAGCTTTTCCTTCTAATGTATCATTTTCTGCTCCACCTGTTAATACATTTACTTCACTATCTCCAATAATTGTATCTTTTTGGTTTGTTCCAATTACATTTTCTATTGATGCTATTGTATGGTCATTAATTTCATTTAGTTTTACATTTACTTCATTTGTTCCATCTAATGTTACATTTACTTTTGAGCTTAGGGCACTATAGTCTACTGTATCAATTTCACTTCCACCATCTAGTTTATCTCCTGCTGTATGGCTTGTTGCATTTTGTGTTTGTATAAATGTATCAGTTCCTGCTCCACCTGATAAATCATCAGCTCCACCATTTCCTGTTAATACATCTGCTCCATCATTTCCTACAAATTTATTTGCTTTATCATCACCTGTTAATGTATCAGCTCCACTACCACCTGTAATATGCTCTACATTTTTGATTTCATCACTTGCTGTTCCATCAATAGTTACTGTTGCTTCTGTTGCTTCATTTAGTGTTACATTTACAGTTGTGCTTAATGCACTATAATCTATAGTATCATTATCTCCTGCTCCACCATCTATTTTATCTGCCCCATCATCACCATTTTCTAAAACACCATCAGTATTTGCATCAATTCCTGCATAAAAAGTATCATCACCTGCTCCACCATCTAAGTAATCAACTCCTGCTAAACCTGTAATTTGATCTGCTCCACTATTACCTAAGAATGTATTGATACTTGAATTCCCTACAAATGTATCATCTGCTTGAGTTCCATCTATAATATCAATATTTAATAAATTATCTTTTCCTAATTCACCATCATTATTTACATTATATCCGTCTGTATCTGTTAAATTTACTTCTATTTTTGTATTTAAGTGTGAGTAGTCTGCTGTATCTGTTGTACCATCTCCACCATTTAAAGTATCATCTCCTGCTCCACCTCTTAGTGTATCATCTCCTGCTCCACCATTTAAGATATTTGCATCAGCTTTACCATAAATAAGGTCATCACCTGCTCCACCTATTACATTTTCTACTTTTGTAATTGTATCTACATCATCTGTTCCAGCTATTACTGTTTGTGTTCCTGTTTCACTTAGATCTATTGTGATATCTTTTGTACTATCATAATTTACATATGAAATAGTATCATTTCCATCATTTCCATTTACAATATTTGTAGTATCTGTAGTATCTGTCATGATTATTGTATCATCACCTTTACTTCCTACTACATTTTCTATTGATGTTAATGTATCTGTTGTTGCACCACCTATTACAATACCTGTATCTGCTTCTAAGTTTATTGTTACACCATTACTATTTGCATCATTATAATCATAATTAATAGTATCATCTGAAGCTCCACCTGTGAATATATTCGCATCTGTATTCCCTACAAATGTATCTTCTCCTGCTGTTCCTATTATGTTTTCTATATTTACTAGGGTGTCATTTGGTAAACCACCACCATTTTGAGTAACATTTACAGTTCCACTTGTAAGATTGGCTACAATTTTATCAGTGTTTTGACTTAAGTCTGAATAATCAACAGTATCTCCATTAACTTCTTTTCCAGCACCACCAGCACTAGCTAAACCATCAACTCCACCATCAAAGGTATTTGCAGTGTCATTTACACCAACAAATCTATCATCAAAAGAACCACCAAGAACATTTTGAATATCAACTAATGTATCAGAACCTAATCCCCCACCAATTGCTTGGGCTCCTGAAGCACTTAACTCTACATTAATACTACTTGTAGCATCAGAGAAGTCAGCTGTATTACTACCACCTTGACCATCAAGATAATCATCACCAGCCGCACCTCTTAATGTATCAGAGCCACTACCTCCTGATAAGGTATTATTTTCTGTATCACCGATTAATAAATCAGCTCCATCTCCACCTATTACATGCTCAATATTAAGAATAGTATCTGTATCTGTAGTACTTCCAATTACACTAGCAGTTCCTGCAGCTAAATTTACTTCAACATTAGAAGAAGAATTTAAATAATCATAACTAACACTATCTCCATTTGTATGATCTCCACCATCTAGGTAATCTTTTCCATCTCCACCTGATAAAGTATCATCACCATCATTACCTTTGATAGTATTACCTAAAGCATCTCCACTTAATTCATCATTATTACTTCCACCAGTAATATTCTCAATTCCAATAAGAGTATCTTTTTCATCAATATTATCAAAGCCTGCATTAGCAATATCAACGGTAGCTGTTCCTGAACCTGAACTTAGAGTAACTTTTACAGCTTCTGTTCTTGAAGAGTAATCAACTGTATCTCCGGTAAATGATGTACCGTCTGTATATACAGTATTTGAACCACCCTCTAGCTTATCATTTCCTGCTCCACCAGAAAGAGTATCATCTCCATCACCCGTAATAATCGTATTAAAGGCATCATCACCTTTAATACTATCATCATTTGATGTACCTGTTACATTTTCTATATCTTTTAGAGTATCTGTAACATTGTCATTTGCATTAACAACATCTTCTAGTCCACCAGCTGTCGTATTTAAAGTTAATGATGATGTTGATTTATTATTTAAACTAACACTAATTCCACCTGTCTTACTGTTATTATCAGTATCCGTAATTACAGAATAATCAACTGTATCATTTCCTCTATTACTAGCATCATCACTTCCACCATCAATATAATCATCACCATCTGTTAAAGAAGTTGCTTTGAAAGTATCATTACCTTCATCACCATATAAACTATCATCTCCATCATTACCAGTAAATTCATCAGCCTTAGCATTTCCTCTAAAAATATCGCTTGAAGACCCACCTGTAAATGTATCAATTTCATTAGTACCATGTACTTCTTCAAAGTTACTAATAGTATCAGTAGAAGAATCTGCACTTTTCGCAACTGAATAGTTTGTACCACTTGTTGTTGTTACTGTAATTCCACTTGTTTCATTTTCATAAGATGCAATATCCGTATCACTAGCACTTATTCCACCATCTAAAGTATCAGAATCACCACTACTATAAATAGTATCAGCTCCTGCTCCACCTTTAATATCATTTGCTACACTAGAACCTGTCAATTCATCACCAGCTGATCCACCGATTAAGTTTTCAACTTCAGTTATAGTATCTCCATCATTAGCTTTCACATCTTGACTTGTTGTTATACTTAAATCAACTGTAACTTTATTTGTATACTCTTCATATGAAATAGTATCAGTTCCAGCTTTACCATTGATGATATTTTCTTTGCCATCTTCTTTCATAATAATCATATCATTATTAGTACCAGCAGTAACATTTTCAAAATTTAGAATAGTATCAGAACCACTACCTGTTGCTGTTTCATCATCTAAATTAATTGTAAGGGCTGAAACCATAGCCTTCATAACTTAGAGTATCTCCTACACTTGTATTATCTCCACCGTCGAGATAATCATCATTAGCTCCACCACTAATAGTATCATCGCCTGCTAAACCAAATAATGTATCAGTACCTGTATGACCTTTTAATACGTCATCAGCTAAACTTCCTCTTATTTGCTCGATACCTACTAAAGTATCTTGACTTGAATCTACACTTTTTGTAACTTGTGCAGTTTTACTCATATCAACTTCAATACTATTTGTTTGATTTGAATAGTCTGCTATATCACTATCATCAGAAGTTGCATCAACACCACCATTTAAAGTATCATTCCCATTACTAGAAATAAATCTATCACTACCTTCATTTCCATTTAATATATTTGTTACAGATGAACCTGTAAATACATCATTAGCAGTTGAACCAATTAGATTTTCTACATTTTTAAGAGTATCAACATCACCTGTTCTTACTGTTTGAGCACCTTGATTTGATAAATCAACTGTTACAGCATTTGTATATGATTCATAAGAAACTGTATCTGCTGTACCATCTGAAGCATCAATAGTATTAGCAGTTGATCCGCTTTTCATGATAATTGTATCATTTGCAGAAGTACCAGTAATATTTTCTATATCTATTAATCTGTCTATATCAGACGTTGTTCCAACTGTTACATTGTTAGAAGTAGTGTTACTTAAATCAACATTAATACCATCAGTAGAAACATAATCATAAGTTATTGTATCGCTACCAATTCCACCTGTAAAAGTATTTTCATCACTATTACCTTTAAAATTATCATCACCACCTGTTCCAATAACATTTTCAATATCTACAACAAGATCAGATGCTTTAGTAACTCCACCTTTTACTACACCAATAGTTCCATTTGATAAATTTACATTAACACTGTCAGCAGATGTAGTTTAAGTGTGAATAATCAACAATTTCACCTTCAGTTTCACTATCTTCAACACCACCATTAAAAGTATTAGAACCATCATCTGTACCTATAAAAGTATCATCAAATTGACTTCCAATAACATTTTCTATACTAACTAATGTTTTACTTCCTAGATTACCTTTTATATCTTGAGAATTTGTTTCTCTTAAATCAACTTCAACACCAGTAGTCGTAGCATCTGAGAAATCCGCTGTATCTGAGTCTTCTCCACCATCAAGATAATCTGTACCTACTCCACCTTTTAATACATCATTTCCATCTTTTCCATATATAGTATTATCATCAGAAGAACCAGTTAAGATATCAGCTTTAGTACCACCTGTTACATTTTCGATTCCTGAAATTGTATCTGTATCACCAGAAGTTACTTCTTGAGCTGTATTATCACTTAAATCAACACTTACTGATTTTGTATAACTTTCATAAGATATTGAATCTCCATTAGCACCATCATTTCCACCAACAATAGAATTTGTAGTATTATCATTACTCATATTAAAAGTATCATCTCCAGATGTACCAATTAAGTTTTCAATTGAAGTAAAAGTATCATTTCCATCTGTTCCACTTGCAGTTTTTGTAATCATATCAATAGTTACATTATCAGTATTAGTAGTTAAATTTGAGTAATCTAAAGTATCAATTCCTGCCCCACCTGCAAAGTTATTATTTTCACTATCTCCTGTAAAAGTGTCATTTCCACTTGTTCCAACTATATTTTCAACTTCTGTAATACTATCACTAGATTGAGTAACAGCACCATTTTTTGTAACAACTGTATTCGTAGAATTTGTAAGATCAACTTCTATGTGATATGTAGCATCTGATATTGCAGAATAATCAGCTGTATCAATTTCACTACCACCTATAATAATATCATTTCCATCAACATGAGAAGAAGCATAGAAAGTATCAGCTCCTGCATTTCCTTCTAAACTATCAGCTCCAAGTCCACCTGTAATAGAATCATCTCCATCATTTGCAATAAATGTATCAGCTCCATTGCTACCAATAAAACTATCTTGCGCTTTTGAACCTCTAATAACTTCAATATCAATTAATTTATCATTACCATTTTCTCCATCAATATCAACTTCATAACCATTACCGTCAGAATCACTAAGATCAATATCTAAACCAGAGTTTAAGTGTGAGTAATCAGCAACATCTATATTTGTTCCACCTGTACCACCATCAAGTACATCATCTCCTGCTCCACCTTTTAATGTATCAGAACCAGATCCGCCTTTTAATGTATTATCAAAAGCATCCCCAGTAAGTTTATCATCACCTGCTCCACCTTCAATATTTTCAATATTTTTAACTGTAATATCAGTACTACCATTTCCATCTGAATCTTGTGCAGAAGTTTCTGATAAATCAAGTGTTACATCAGAAGAAGCATTTGTAATATGATTAAAACTTATATAATCTCCAACTACTTCTTCATCTTCTCCACCATCAATATAATCAGATCCACCTTTTCCATAAATAGTATCATCACCTTTTCCACCTACAAGAGAATTATCCCCTGAATTACCTATTAAAATATCATCACCAGAACCACCAATAACACCCTCAATTCCATAGAAAGTATCAGTTCCTTGTGAAAGACTAACACTAACTGGATCAGTCGCATCAATATCTATATTAAGATTTTTCTGTTGCTTCTGAATAATCAACAGTGTCAATTCCAGAACCATCAGTAGTAGAATTTATACCTCCAATAAGAATATCATTTCCAGCTCCACCTCTTAAAATATCACTACCGTCTCCACCAATTAACTCATCAGCTCCAGCAGCACCATAAAGAGTATCATCACCATCATTACCTGTAAAAGTATTATCTTTACTATCCCCTGTTAAGAAATCATTTTGATTTGTTCCTATAATATTTTCTACATTTTTTAATAGTGTGTTCGTTAAGTGTAGTTCCAACTTTAATAGAAGCATTAGAATCTGTATTTAATTCTAAAGTTACTCTTGAACTTAAATCAGAATAATCAATTGTATCATCATCACCCTCTCCACCATCAATAACATCACCAGCAGTTTCAGCATTTGTTTGTATTATTAAATCATTTTGGGATCCTGCATTAATATCATCACTACCAGCTCCACCCGTTATAGTATCTTCATCAGATCCACCTTCAATTTTATCAGAACCAGCTGCTCCTAATAAAATATCTTTACCATCATTACCAATTAAAGTATTACTATCACTATTTCCAATAATATAATCATCTAAATTAGAAGCTGTAATATTTTCAATATTAAGTAAAGTATCTGTTCCTACCTCGCTATGAATTCTTTGTGCATTATTATTTGTTAAATCTATTTCAAGACCATTATAAGCATCTGTAGCCGTATCATCAGTACCACCAATATCTCTAGTATCTCCTGAATCAGCATTTAAAGTAATATTTGAGTAATCAACTGTATCTCCTGTAGTTTCAGCATCAGATCCCCCATCATAAGTATCATTACCATCATTAGCAGTAACATTAAATGTATCATCACCATCTTCTCCGTATAAGAAATCAGCTCCAGCATTTCCTGTTAATTGATCATCTCCTGTACCTGCTTTAAATGTATCTGCTAAGCTTCCACCTACTAAAGCATCATCATCTGTTGATCCTTGTACTTCTTCTATATTTGTTAAAGTATCTGTTCCACCATTTGATTTTGTTACATTATATGTAAGTCCATCTACTGATGTTGTTAATGCTATATTATTGTTTACTGGAAGATTTGTATAATCCATAATATCTTTTGTAGTATGAGCTCCTCCATCAATTGTATCAGAACCTCCACTTGATCGTATTACATCATCCCCAGCTGCTCCATCTAAAATATTATTATTAATATCTCCTGTGATATCATCAGCGTTTTTACTTCCTTTTACATTCTCAATAGCTACTAAATTATCTGTATCAGTTGTTGCCGCTCCTATTACACTCGCTTGTACTGTTCCTACTGCTCCTAAGTCTACTCTTACACTATTTGTTCCTGAATCTAAGTATGAATAATCTACTGTATCTCCAATACCATTTGTATGAGCTCCACCATCAATAGTATCAATTCCACCTGCACCTGCAAGTAAATCATCTCCACCTTGACCTTTTATAACATTTGCACTTTCATCTCCTGTTATTGTGTCATTCCCTGTATCTGATCCTGTGATATTTTCTATACCTGTTAATGTATCTGTTTCATCTAATACATCAAAGTCATTTGCATTTGTTGAATCTACTGTTACTGTTCCTGCTTGTCCTGCTAAGTTTACAAGTATTTTATTTTCATTTGAATAATCAGCTGTATCAGATCCTGCTCCACCATTAAGTTTATCATTTCCTGCATCTCCACTTAGTGTATCATCACCAGCTCTTCCATAAATAGTATCAGCTCCAGCTCCACCTTTTAAGATATCTGCTAAATCTGCTCCTGTACTTGTTTCTGTTGTTGCTGCATTTTTATATCCACCATAAATAGTATCATTTCCTGATCCACCACTTATATTATCAGCTCCCTCACGTCCTTCAAACATATTAGCAACACCATCATTTGTATCACCTACTATATTATCTGCATAATTTGAACCTTGAATATCTTCTATTCCATAAAGTGTATCATTGTTTCCAAAGCCATCATTTGTAACTTTACCTTGATTTAAAGAAGAATCATCATCATCATTATCACCTGATGCATTGATATTCATATTTACAGTTATTCCTGTATTTGTTGCTAATGCTGAATAATCTACTGTATCTGTAATACCTACTTCACCATCTGTAGTTCCAGTGATTGAACCATCTGCTGCATATGTTGCTATTCCACCAACAATTGCATCGTTTCCTGCTCCACCTCTAAATACATCTGAACCTTCTCGTCCTACTAATGTATTTTCATCCGCATTTCCATATAATGTATCATCTTTAGCACCTGCTTCTAAGTTTTCTACATCTTTAATTTGAATATCTCCAGCTCCAATAGTATCTTGGATTCCTGAATTTGCTAAATCTAATACTACTTTTGATCCTGATCCATCTATATAACTATAACTTACGAAATCTTCGTTTCCATCTCCACCATCTATATAATCATATCCAGTAATAGCTCCACCACCTAATAGTGTATCATTTCCTGCTCCACCTATTAGTGTATTCGCTGTTGCTGTTCCTTTTAAGATATCATCATGGATTGCTCCAATTACACCCACAATTCAGTTAAATGTATCAGATACTAATCCTGCTCCATAATCTACATCCTGTTACTGTTAAATCTACATTAAATGAAACTGTTGCATCTGAGAATTCTCCTGTAACACTTCCATCTCCACCATTTAAGATATCATCGTCTGCTCCACCATTAACAATATCATCTGCTGTTATAGCTTTAACACTTACATTCCCAGCTTTTCCTTCTAATGTATCATTTTCTGCTCCACCTGTTAATACATTTACTTCACTATCTCCAATAATTGTATCTTTTTTGGTTTGTTCCAATTACATTTTCTATTGTTGTATTATCTGCTAATTCAAATGTATTTCCATTTCCAGCTATCCAGTTTGTTCCATCTAATGTATATTCAAATGTTGAGCTTAGGCCACTATAGTCTACTGTATCAATTTTACTTCCATCATCTAATTTATCTCCTGCTGTATAGCTTGTTGCATTTTGTGTTTGTATAAATGTATCAGTTCCTGCTCCACCTGATAAATCATCAGCTCCACCATTTCCTGTTAATACATCTGCTCCATCATTTCCTACAAATTTATTTGCTTTATCATCATCTGTTAATGTATCAGCTCCACTATGTGTTGAAGTATGCTCTACACTTATTGATTTCATCACTTGCTGTTCCAGAAGCTGTTACTGTAAACTCTGTTGCTTCATTTAGTGTTACATTTACAGTTGTGCTTAATGCACTATAATCTATAGTATCATTATCTACTGCTCCACCATCTATTTTATCTGCCCCATCATCACCATTTTCTAAAACACCATCAGTATTTGCATCAATTCCTGCATAAAAAGTATCATCACCTGCTCCACCATCTAAGTATTCAACTCCTGCTAAACCTGTAATTTGATCTGCTCCACTAT